>CM033643.1:6543514-6589178 GCA_019512145.1 Engystomops pustulosus | reverse complement strand
GGTGTTTATGCTCCTCTAGTGCCGTAGGTGTACAGTAGGTGTCCCAAAAAACTTTGTCCATACAGTAAACTTTGTAACTATGAGATGTCATCTTAAGAATTGTCACCTGCTTTTGACAAACAGTGAAGCCATGCAGAGATAAAAGGGAACATGCAAAAAACGAGAGCGATACTAAGTGGCATCCCTCTGTATATGGAATTTATAATAAAATTTGCATGCTAGGGTCATCATGTCTCAAAAACTTTTGAGTTGAGTTCTGTTATGGTGGGAAACACATGTTTTGGTTTTTTTTTTTTGCAAGGCCTTCATTGTAAAATGGAACAGCCGCAGAAAAGGTTTGGAAATTTTGTGGACCTGGCTTAACATTTTCCAAAAATACACTTAGGAGGAAATCAGCTGCTTGCCTTTTGTAGTTTACAGCCCAAGTCATGGACACATCAGCGTTGTAGTGCATATGTAGGATCTAATTTTCTTTACGCACAACACTTTACTATTCTTGAGAAAACTTAATCGACGATTCGATTCTCAATGAATCTTTATCAAGCAAGATGCTTGATAAAGATTCATTGCAAATCGAAACGTAGCGCTTGTCATGTTTGGATGCACATGTAGATAAATTTTTGGGAATCTAATCCTTGGTGCTGTGGCTTCCTCCATGAAGGCAGTTAGCTTTTGGCACTCCAGGCTCTCCGTTTGGCACTCCTACTTTTCCTTATTATTTACGCCTCCTTACTCCGCTTGTCTCCTCCCCCTCCAACTGATTCCCTTTTCTGAGAGCCAGTAATGTCAGCTGGCTCTTGGAAAGGCTCACACTGTGTAGCCGACTGCTTACGATCTTCAGTGAGAAAAGCCTTTTTCGGGGGAGGTGGACAGAAGTGGAAGGAGGCGTGACTTAGGAAAGTAAGAGTGGCGAATGGCTGCATTTAAAGATCCTGAAGGGCCAAAAGTTAATAAGCATCATTTGAAAAGTTTTCTCAGAAATAATAAGTTTTTTTTCAGAAACAGATGGCGGCCATATAGATGGAATAGCTATCGGCGGAAAGAAACTTCTGTTTTTTCTGCCATAAGAATAATCAACCAAGTTGAAGGATAGGCCTCTGTCTGGCAACTGTCTCATGTAGAACGAAGGAACAAGTCAGTACAAATTCAACTTACCTGATGTTTTCTTCTCTACCCTCAAACATCTACTAGAAAATGACAAGAAGCCGGCATGTGAAACAGAATTTCATCAGTTTCCAAAAAATTTTTCTTGACTATGACCAGTCTAGAAAGCTCAAAAAGCTCAATAATAGAGGTTTTCAGGTGTTCATCCATCATCCACCAAATTGAAGATGGACCATTGCTTGAAGCAGAAGGTCCAAAAATACATACTCAACTCTCAACTCAGCATACTCATAGCCAATGGTAAGGTTTTCCTGATTCTACGATAGAGTATATATATATATATATATATATATTCTGTAGAGCCTCAAGCCTCACTGACCTAACATCATGTCCATGCTTAAAAAACGAAAGTTCTATGAACAGTCCAAGAAGACTGCAATCCTTTCCAAGTGACCCGGTCTGGTAAATCTTATGTGTTAAAGCAATAAATTGTTAGGAAAGTAAGCTCTGATTATCTGGATCGTTCCGGGAGGTGAAGATGTTCTGTAATAAAACCAGAGATCTCTGGTGGTGGTCTGAGTTATTTACGATGGTCCGAATATCTTTTATTGTAGACACTCCCCCTAACGTTTGACTATTTTATCTATGCTTGCATGTCATGATGGTTGGGCTCCAACTTTATGTGTTGCTTTTTTCAGTTTGTATTACACATAGCGTGCAGACAGAAAACCTCAACCAAAAAATTTTTGGTTTCTGCCAATAGTTCCAGCTGTTGACTCCCACGGCAGGTCACAAATGTGCTCCAAGCATCAGTACATTCGGGAACAACTCTCCTGTTTTTTGTGTTACTAATGTAATAAAAAAAAAAATTCAAACTTCCAGCTTGACAGAAGAAGCCAGTAGGTTTGTTTGGGTAGACCCCATAGAGTCACCGGCCAAATCAAGATTTACGTTCCTTTTTTTCCCCCCTAGAATGTTTTTTAGAGTTAAAACAGCTATAGTATGAAAATCCATACGATGACACATGGTTCACCGTTCAAAAATGTAATTGCCACTGTGTCATTTCATGCCTCTATTAGGACTATGGGGCTCATTTACTAAGGGTCCGAACACCGCACTATCATCGGGTTTCCCGAATATTTCCATTTTGCGCCAAATTCCCCCGGGATTTTGGCGCACGCGATCGGATTGTGGCGCATCGGCGCCGGCTTTAACGCAACAGAAATCGGGGGGCGTGGCCGTCGGACAACCCGACAGATTCGGACAAACCGTGGAATTTAAAAACCGATTTCTGTCGCAAGATCACACACTTACATGCACCAGGAAGAAGAAGGTAAACTCCGGCGGACCTTGTCGCAGCAGCGAAGGGGAATCCCGGCAGACCCGAATCCTCGTCGGACAACGCGCCGTGGGATCGCGACTGGACCGGGTAAGTAAATGTGCCCCTATAAGTTTCTACAACCGGTTGTCATTGCCATATTGGAGGAGTTACTCTCATCTCTTATGGAATAGGAACAGGATGCTAGAGGAAGTGCTCTACTCCACTTTCTTGATATGTGAATTGAAGCCTCCTGTCTTTTACCTCATCAGCCAGAGATTCCGGACCATAAAATGGCTGCAGATAGAGGGTCATGTGATCTCTATCTGTCCATGGATCACATGACCCTCCTGCGGCCATTTTATGGTCAGGTATATCCGGCTGATGTGGTAAAAGACAGGAGGCTTCACTTTACATATCAGAAAAGCGGAGCAGAACTATTACTAGATGTATATTGGAAAATTACCTAATATCCTGCCCCCACACACACACATTACAAAAACATGAGGTAAAGTGTCCAACCCCTTTAACTTATTTACAGGTGCATGGACTTTAGCTACAGAGAGGTCATTAGACTTTATCACCTGAGAATGGTCCCAGTGTAGGTAACAGCCAGGCAAAGAATGAAAGACATCAGTGCAAAGCAGTAGGGGTCAGGTCGAAGGGTCAACGCAAGAGATGAGCAGACCAGGAACGAGACATGGACCAAATTTGAAGAACAAGCCAAGGTGAGAAGCAATGGAGACATTCATCAAGTCAAAATTCAGAACAACTTCACAGGAACAAGCTACCTAAGAAGTCTCCTGCGGGGGAAGCTGTCTTACATATTCAGGTCACAATACTGTTAGTATACAGAGAGTGCAAATACTCTACGGACCAAAGTAGTAGAGGAGGAGCAAGGGGAACCATGAACTAGGCAACCAGCCTGAAGGGCAGGAGGAAGAACGGAGCGTTCACCCCATTTTTGAGCTGAAGAACTTCTCTGCCCTGTGACATGATTCCCATTAAAGGGGCCATGCTACTATTAGAGTATTTAAAGATCACAGAGAGGGCCCTAAAACTTTTATCCAGAGTGTAGAGCCGATTGCAAAGAAGAACCTATGTCTATCCAGACCTGGTCTAACTCTTAAGGCTTGTCATTCAAATGGCCAACATCTAAGACACAAAGAGACCAACTATTCTTCAAGTGAGATGAATTGTCTTGAAAATCCTATGAAATATTTCCAACCCATAAGACACATGGAAGCTTCTTCAACCTTCACACTGTCCCACAGCTTTCCCACCTACGACCCCCCAGTAGTCCTATGTTGTATTTTTCCTGTTACTTCTTATTCCATCACATTACTACTTCTCACTGGTCTCGGAGCAGTAAATCCCTGCGCCTTCTGCTGAATACCTTCTTATGATTATCAGATGTTTTAACTTTAAGGCTAATCATGATTTTATGGAGCAAGTTATTACTTCCTCCTAGGAACTCTCTGTGCCAGGCATTTAAGTGGGACCTCGAGCAATGTCTCCGAAACAATTACATTGATTCTTCACCAAGAGAAAACACATTTGAAGTGGTCATTAATAGTTTTTTAATTGAATTAGGTCATGTAGAGCGCAGCAGTAAGCCCCCTCCACTCTATTGTTTGTTGCTTTTATGTCTTTTTGACTGTTTATTTTGTCTATTTTTTTTTTTAGCTTATATACAGTTTGATTTTAGGGTCGGCTCTTTCTCCTACAAAGTCCTACATTTGTTTGTCATAGAGCCCTCGGTTGTCTCCAGTTGTGTTCCTTCTCTTCTCCGGAGATCGTTCTGCTATGTCACAGTTCATGGTAATTACTCTGCATTTCTGCTATTGTTGCTTCGAGCTACAACTTTTCAGCTTGGAGTTTTCTCAGCGATTCCACAGTGAGGGAACATCTGACACGCAACCATAACACAGCACATGTAGCTCAGCAGATTTAAAGCAGGCGAGAAAGCTATATGACTGGTCCACCAAAGGCCATCAAGATTTCGGACCATCTCTTAAAATAGTTTATACCGTTTCTTCTTATCGAGAACTGTTTAACCTATGCATGATCACAATACAGACGGTCCCCTACTTAAGAACACCCGACTTACAGATGACCCCTAGTTACAAACAGACCTCTAGATGTAGGTAATTTACTGTACTTTAGCCTTAGGCTACAATAATCAGCTATAACAGTTATCACAGGCGTCTGTAATGAAGCTTTATTGTTAATCCTGGTTCTTATGGCAACCCAACATTTTTCAAATCCAATTGTCACAGAGACCAAAAAAAAATTTGGTTTGGGTTACAATTATAAAATATAAGTTTCGACTTGCATACAAATTCAACTTAAGAACAAACCTACAGAACCTATCCTGTACATAACCCGGGGACTGCTTGTATTTTGCAGGCAGTAGCCAATTATGGCACAGTGTTGCAATTATAAACACTAATACAAGGCGGAGGACCTACATGTAATACATCCTACTGAAATGTTCTGTTACTCTATCCTTGCTCATACCGTGTAAGGGGCAGAAGCCTGAGGGCGACTGAAAGACACTAATTATATAACATTAAAGGGAAGCTGTCACAAGGTTTACATTCCCCTAATGGTATCCCAGAGTAGTGACAGAAATGTTAATTCCATTGCTGTGTCACTTTCAGGTCTTGTTTAATGTTGTGTCCCCCATATTCATTAGCGGTTGGCTCCCTCCACCTTCTGGACTCTGAACAGCATAGAGAGAAAGTCGTCAATCGGTAACAGGAAACTGGAACAGCTCACTACTACTAATAAGAATAAGCGCTTGACACTGAATTGAACAGTTTAATAATAAAATCTATGGTGGAACTAATTTTTGTTCAGGTTTTAAAAAAAAAAAAAATCCCAAAAAGGTGGACACATATATGCACGGAACCCGGTAAAGGGAACGGGACTGAGCTGCAGCAGCATGCATAACATGGACGGATGGGCTACTGTTTTTTAGAAGAAGGCAGCCATTTTGAATTATGCTGGACGGTACCTAAAAGTAATAAAAAAATAATGGATAAAATAATGGTTAATTTTTGGGGCTCCCAACTGGGTAATTTGTTTAGGATCTCAATTCTTGGCTAGAGTAGAGAGTAATATAAAGTGAATCTTGTGACAACCTCTCAGTCAGTTCCAATACAGCAGGTGAGGGGGCGAGGACTAATTTGTAGAAACCAAGTCCCAACCAGGTAACCCAAGAATAATAGGACTATATCAACTCTGTCCACGACCCATCCTAGGGCTGCAGGCGGTTACTTGCACTATTTCTCTACCGACCAACTGCGACCTCTAGTGGTGGGGCTCATTATGAATGAAAGGAAGAAGAGAACATAGTCTGCACTGACAAAGACAAATTCCATTGACCTTCCCTCTTCTGTAAGAGGAGGCCTCACTTCTCCCGACTTTTTGTTTAGGATAATACTTGTATTCTCCAGGAAATGACAAATTGTGTTCCGTAATCCATATTTGTGTTACTCGTGTGCCCTGACAAGGTCTGCACAAACCAATCTGTGCTGACACTGTTAAAGTTCGTATAACTGTGTCCTTGGACAAGAAGAAATGCAACACCCGATTGTTAGTGTAGTCATACATTTTTAGGAAAAACAGAATAAAATAGAATGGAATAACGGAAGTATTGCAGCTGCTGCTCCCTCTTCACCAACACTCTCATCTGGGTCATGAGACCTTCTCCAGCCAATCAGTGCTCTCATGATGTCATTTATTCTGTGTCACCTGGGCTGAACTGAAATTTGTTACAGTGGGTCGAGTGACTGCCGACACCCTGAGAGTTTAAGTGATGAGGAGGAACTGGGAGCAGGACAATTTTTCTTTACCTTCCTCGTAAAACCCCTTTAAAGGACATCTACCACCAGGATGAAAGATTGTAAACTTAGCACGCTTACATGCTGGTGTGTGCCGCCTGTGGCAGGATCCACTTTTTTCATTGCTTCTTATTCCCTGGTTTTTTAACAAAAAGAATTTTTACATTATGCAAATGAACCCAGGGGCTCCAGGCGCTATAGGTTTTAATTAGCCTCATTTGCATAATTTTTAAAGCCTATTATTCTTAAGAACAAGGACAGCCGGAGATTAAATAAGAGCAGATCCTGGCAGAGGGGGCACACACCAGTATGTCAGTGTGCTTGGTTTACAATCCTTCATCCTGGTAGTAGATGTCCTTTAAGTAGTAGGTGCCACAGGTGCTTTCTACCATCAAAAGTACTGGACATGCCCAAAATTCTGAAATCTTTTTTATTCCAATATTTTTAGTGCCTTATGGCCTCTGTGTGGAGAACAAATTTCATATTTTCTTTATGCTTTCTGCAGTCTTGAGCACTTTATCTCCTTTTTCTCGAGGAGCAGATGAACTACTACATGACCTAAGGCAGTATCAGTGGTAAAGATCCCAAAGAGACACATTTATCCCATTCACAATGTAGAAGTAAAACGCAACCCTAATGCCGAATGTAATCATAAAATATTTAATAAAAGTATCTGTACAAAATATTTAAAATGGATTATAAAAGGAGAGTATTTAGGAATAGTCATTTGACAAAATATATCCCACTATATAGTATATAGAGAAAATATAGAATGATAATTTACATTTCAATATGTACACTTTTAGAATACATACAATGCATTTACATCCTGGCTCCCCTCCCCCCGCCCCTTTGACTATCTAAATGTATACATTTCAAAATCCCAGGTCGCTAGTTTAGCATGAATATATTAACCGAAACAAGTATCCACCTATATTATTAACACAGGACGGAGAGGAAACCTTGAGAAATATATTATTCCATAAGGCTGTAACTCCTCAAGACCCCCCCTCCTCCCCCTCAGCTCCGGAGCATAATGATATAACATTCTGATAAATAAATTAGACACGTCTGATAAATAGGATCACTGCAAGTTTGAGATATTTCTCCTGTGAGTCAATGGAAAGTGAGATAAAAAAAAAAAAAAAAATTAAAATAACACCGTAAGGCACTAAAAGTGGAATGACCCTATAAGTGATTCAGAGGCAAGCAGGTATTACAAAGCATAAGGGAAACAGTGGGTCTTTTGGGGTGACATATTGTGCTACGTACCATAGAGGAAGCCTATGTGGTCGGTAAAAGATTCCTGGGCGGCCCAAGTTAGGTTGGCTCAACCCTCTTTGCGTATAGGTGGTGCCGACCTAAAAATGGCCACTAAAGATAAGATGAAGGACCAACACATGGCCCACTGATTGCAGACCATGGGGGGGGTGTTACGATACAACTTGATTGATCTCTTGGTTTGGGGAAATTGTTTACAACTTGTCCAGGAGGTGAACCTTTTTGTGTGGGTGTCGTCTACCTTGCTGGTCGGTTTATGTCCCTAAGAAGACCATTAAGAAAAGTCAAGCTGTAAAAAATTCTGAAAATGTATAAAGGCCACGAACAACCAATTTTTATAAAATTAAGACGCGTTCTAAATATTCTTCGCTATAAATTTCTTTCCCTATTGCTTCTGTAGTGACTGTGCAGAACCTTTACATAGCTGGCTGTGCTGCTGCTTGTCATAGAGATTTGACAAAGTTTTTGGAACCTTCCGCTGTTTTTTTTTTTCCTCAGCTTTAGGCCTCATTCACTGAGCCGTTATTGTGTGGGCGAGACTTCTGTTGTGGCTGTGATATGACCATAATTTGTTTGGCCAGATCTCGGAACACAATGGACGTCTATGGCTTTCGGGCAAAGTGCAGTGAGAACACATGCCCCACCACCTCAGGACAGAGAGGGGTGGCAGCCACGCCATAAGATATAGGAAATGCACTATAGTTGGGCGGATTTGCGGTGCGGTCACTCGGATTTCATTGGAGAGGGGAGTGGTGAGGAGCACTCATTTCCCCTCCCCTCTCGACTCGACCATGTGTCTTACCAGGATCTGGTCCTGCTGATTACACAGTTGTGTAAATAAGGCCATGACTAGTGTTACTGATGTTCTCCTCATCAGAGGTGACATTTACAGTTTTTTGTATAAACATGGGGATAAAGAGGGCTCATCCTGGGTCAAGTCCAGTAAGAACCGTAAGCAAACAGCATAGGTATACCAATAAAGTAGACATTTCACTTTTTAGATAGTGAGTACTTATTACATGTAGTTGAGTTACTTTTTCACCTATCTGCTCCACAGGAGGAGGGGAGGGGGTGTCCTAGCTTAGGGGCTTATAGGGTCCCTAATTTAAGGGCATAGCAACAGATGCCCTTGATATTGAATACAGCTTTGCACGTCTCTTACAGCCATTTCCTCTCATATCATTTCGCTGAAGACACACAAGTCACAGTTCACCTTTAGCTTGGGGTCACTTTTGGTAATCTACCCTGAAGAAGGGTCTTCTTTTATTGAGATCGCTAATGAACAAAGCAGCACGAAGGGGTAAACAACAGCAGATTGCTATATGAGCAGCTTTTGTGTGTCCTGATCTAATTAGATGTCACTTAAACCCCATGGGTGTCAGAGGTCAACACCTGTACAGGCCTGTAGGTGGGAACAGGACGCACGGGCCAAGCTCTGGGCACAGGAGAACCTTGGGCAGGGCAGTGACTTTTCTATATAGATCTGTGTATCTTCATATTATAGGACCATTAGTTCAGTCATGTTCATGGTATGCAGATGGGTTGGACGGGGTCACTGAAATATTGGAACCGTGAAGTTATAACAGCTTTATTCTATTAGAGAAATCCTGTCGCTATTTAACATATTTAAAGGGGCCTGTATAAATGACTTTATAAATAAAGTTTATTGAAGAAGGCACATAGCACGCATACACTGAATAATATCTGTGATGTTAAGTAGTTTGTTTACCTAGATAAGAAACTGCATTACTTTGCTGAAGAAGACATGAGGGTAAAACCCATGTCATCCAATCAGATTTGTATCCTTAAATCTTATAAAAGCCGCAACCTGATTGGTTATACTGATATGTTCAATTAACTTTATTTACAAGGATTAAGAGGAACATAAAACTAGGTAATAAATATAAGGAGGAATTATTATTTCTGTGTATCTCTTTTATGTATTTTCTATGTTCTATACCACACCGGGATGATCACCGGGATCTAGTATTAGTGGAATGTAATCGGTGTTGGATTACGAAATGCAAAAGTTTATCGGAAGTCACTGAAAGTTTCACTTAACCATTGGATACCAAATTGTTGGAATTTTACTCTAATTCTGGAATCTAATGGGAATTTACCTAATCTTTATACATCTCTTTTATGGAGATATTATATATGAGGCTGCATCTGGCTGAGCCTTAAAAAAAAAAATTCTGCCTATAAAGGTAATTTTTTTGCTGAAAATGGGTCGTCCGCCCTCACTGAGTATGGAGCACAGCACATTATAACCTGTGCTGACACAATTCCTTGGCAAGATATGCTGACCTGGTTCCTCGTTACGGAACGATGATGTCACCTGACTAAACAGATTTGCTGAATTCAGGTCATTAAGTTGAGATTCTGAACCAGATACAAAACTCTGCAATTGGAAAAGACATAAAAATTCCTTCCCTTTGTTGATATATGTGTAATCCCTAGTTTCCCACTTATATGCAAACGCCCTTCTGTCCAAATGGGAGGGGACCAACCCTTTGCTTTCCATAGCAGAAGGTCATGAATATGAGTGTTCTGTAAGAAAATATAGGTTTGTATACTTTCCTGAGCAGGGGCTCAGATATATTTTCCATATTTACATTGGGGGGTCCACCAATGTAATTATTATACTGTCGGATGGTGCCAAATATTCATATACCCTACCATTAGTGGATCATGTGGTCTTGGATGCTTAAACATGAATTTTCTAAAGCCACTCTATGTGATCATATAAGACCACCTGAAGGAGGGAAATCAGTATCACATATGGATCTTGTGCAGTTCTGAAGAATGAAGTTGAGACCCCCAAATGTATTCAAGACCCCCAAAATATTGCATTGGTATCATGAAGTGATGAGTCCCAACTTTCACAATTTTTCAGTATTTCGGGAATATTCCTTCTACAGCACATGGTGTAACCTCTTAGTGAGTTAAGAAGCTGAAGTTCGTCAAACCATACATTTCTGTAGACCCTTCATCTATACAATAAACAACTCCTCTGTGTCAAAGGTGACAACTACTTTTTTGGTCAAAAAATATGTTCACTTCCCAGTGACCAATGAATGTTGAATAAACTTTTGGAGAAAAAAATGGTAGGCAACAGTTTCTTGAGACGTACTGGAAATTTAAAAACCTATGTAGACAAAAACTAAGAAGTCCTGACGAAGGCTGTGTGGTGCTTTGGCCAACAGACTCTTGTGATTTGGCCAGAAGGATAGTAAACCCTTTATCCCAAGATATTTTTGAAAATATTGAGTGACACACAGGAGAACCAGAACACATAGGGTTACCTTGGCTTGCCTTTTTTTTTTTTTGCATGTGTTTTTGTTTTGACTTAAAAAGTACAGAAGGCACATACATATATACTCATGAGCAGCAGCGAGTGCTACCTGCAACCACAGTTTTCTACTACCATGTCCTCGTATTGCTTGTAGACTACATTGTTACCAGAGTCTATGTATAAAATACTGATGGGGCTGAGTTTTGAAGGGACGCAGCAGCTTGGTGGGGTGGACTCAGGGTCCATAGAGTTCATTAACGTTTGAATAATGGCATGGTTAGTAGGTTCCAGATGTGACCTCAACGGGAAATCACATACCCCCTCGCAGTGATAAGCTTCATAATCCAAGGGGGCGATGATCCAATCGTCCCAACCCAACTCCTTAAAATTGACATGAAGGGGCTTCTTACTACATCTCGTCTTAGATCTCTTGCCTTGCCCTTTATTGTTATGACTTGTCCTATTTGGTAAAGTCTGCCGTTTTCTTCTTCTTTTGATGACAGATCTTTGACTGTAATCTGGTGGGTCTATCATTTTAGGGTTCTCCATGGATTTAAGTTTGTCCCTGATCTCCTTAAAAAGATTCTCTCTCCTTTTGGAGATGGAAGAAACCACCAGTAATGCCTTTTCAGGATCTGATAGACCCAGTCGATGAAACCCAAGTTGGATCAGTGGCAAATAGGACAATGTGAGATCGGAGACCATCTTCAGCATGAAACACAAAGACTCAGGTGGACCCATTTTACTGTTACTCAGGGCCCTCAAGACATTAAATACCTCCCACTTTGAAAAAGTGTCCAGAAGGTCAGCAGAACGGGAATCTAGAAGTGTAGCTTCTTGCCAGGTGGTGGCACAAGTGTAAAGGTAGAGGTGCACAAGGCTTCCAGATTTAGGAAGAATCCCACTAATGTTTTCTGCAGCCTTGTGTAGGATCCTTAACTCGGCTCCTTTTATTTCATCCAAGGAGGACAAAGTGCTGATGTCAAACGTGTACTTCTGTACCAAGGACGAAGGCGAACCATCATCTAAAACAAGCAAAGTGAAATAGTAAGAGACTAAACATTCACTATGAGAAAATATAAACATTATACGGATTCATCTGCAAAACTTTAAACTTCTCGTATTTTCAGGTGCAGTGCCATGGAAGAAACGGAGTAGCCATGTTTTTCAAATCCTCGACAACCCCTTTAAGTAAATTAATCTGGGCAACCATAGGCATCATAAGTCAACTTGCAGCATGTGGTGGCTGGAACATCTGTTGCGAATGCTGAAATACCGGAACTGAACTCAGAACATGCTGCAAGTTTCACGGCCTAAACTCACTTGTGTGTAATCGGCTTTTTAGGATATTTCCCTTGGACAAAATGCAATCATTGCTGTATATTAAAGGAAACCAACCTCATAAATCTGATAGTTGGTTACTATATACCTGATTATCTTCATCTTTTGTTAATTTTTAAACAAAAGCTTACATTTAGGAGAAATGTAGAAAATTCTTATCTTCGAAATATGCAAATTACTGGTGGAGGCTTCTGGGGTGTGGATTAGCCACGTGGTTTACTCCGGGAGCTGTGGCTACTCCATGCCACAGTAGCCTTTTTCCATCCTTCCTACCCATCTTCTCTTCAGCGTGCAGCTGCAGGCACTCATTTGCAAAGCCGGGGTTCTTTGCACAGCAGCTCCAGATGCGCAGAAGAGTGCACACAGCTACAGCGGCGCAGGCTCTTCCTGAAGCCTGAGCTACTCCAAGATAGTTGGTTTCCTTTAAATACAGTTGCATTATTGATGCTAAATGATGGGAATCCTTTCCTCTATATACAGTGCCAGTCAGCAGCGCCGATGACATGAAATACTCCATAGATAATAATGGGTACGGTAATAGAAGGATTTGCAGGATAAATCTGCAGTAATAATAATAGGTGGCTCATGGAGTAAGTCATGGGTCATATGTACACGTCCAGGGCGATTGGGAGGACCTTAGTATCTAGTTTATTGACTATTTTGGGTGTAATCACTATAATTCCCGTGCAGGGAAACACAAAAGATGGAGAATGTCCTCTACAAGAGAATTATCAGAAGTGATTAAAAATGATAAAATTGTCTCCAAACATCCAAATAAGCCATTATACATTCTCCAGTAGTAGTATCTTTAGGGAGAAGTGTTGCATGCCCATGTTAACAGGGGAAGATGGAGACTTCTCTATCTCACCACCACCACCACAACCGGTACAGTACGGCATGGTGGAAAATACATCCATCAAAATGGTTGGATGTGTTGCCCATTGAAAGTTATGGGAATATATGCAAACCTTACTGCAATGGTACGGTTACAGTACTATTGCATATGGCCGTTTTCACACGTTAGTAGTGAACCATATGTACCATAATTGTACATTCATGGAGGACTCATCGTCATTGTGAGGCAGGAGCCTGTGTCATTATCCGGAGTAGCTGTGATAGGTTCTTGTGGCTGCCCTTCCCTGTGGAGAGTCTTTGTGGTAAAGTCTATAAAACTGCTTCATCCAGAAAGCCTGGGTCAATGAGCTGGTGACCCTTTGAGATTACAGGACTGAAGAAGAGGTTCTTAGGTTATCGGTGCCTCTTCATTCAGGAGACTGTATTCCTATGATTATACATTTTCTAGTTTATGTTTTATAAGAATTAATTCTGCTTTTCTACACTCACATGAGCCAGCAGCAAAATGTGCAACCCAACAACAATGGATCCCAGCCAAAAGAAATCACTTGAGCATAAATCTGTGTGTCAACGACATATTTCTACATGTGGCACGTAAAGCTGCCTGCTTGACATGAAGTATCCTGTTACCAGGACCCATTGACATGACTCTCTTTATTTTGTGCAAATGAGATCTGCAGGAGAAGAGTCTACTACAGGCAGGTGGTAGGGAAACTGCTTTGTGGCCACTAGCCAATGGTACCTAGTTGCTGGCCACTACATTTACCAGAGAATAAGTTGTCCACCTGGAGCTCTCCAGATGTTTTTCTCAGACCTTCATAAGTATAGATGTAAAAGTTTTTTCCACCCATTTGCTATTAATAACTCATCCATATAAGGTCAACGGTGGGTTCACCGATGTGACATTGATGACCTATCCTATAAATATGGTCCTAAATACCAATAAGATGACAAACCCCTTTGCAGGTAGGCAAATACCTTCAATAGTTTTCAATCATCTACTATTATTCCTGACTCCCCATACCCTCCCCAATGCATTCTCTGCTATACTTACTCATAGGGTCGGGAAGTAAGAGTTTTCCCAATGTAGACTTTGCCAATAAAGGCCGCCTTGTAGGCATTCGAAGACTTATAGTTATTGACGCTGCACTTGGGGATTCTGGGTAGATATGCAAAGTTTTCCAGGATGGGACAAGGAAAACCATGCCTCCTTTAGCCACCTTGTAAGACAGCTCTCTTGACATCAAGCATGATCTTCAGCTACCTTGTCAACGGAGCTGCCTTACAAGGTATCTAAAGGAGGCTTTGTTTTCCTTATTCCATTCTAGAAAATGTATTTGCATATTTTCCCATACTTTCTCATAGACATGCACATGCATGGCCTCTTTCCTGGACCTCATCTGTTGACAGAGCCAGTCTACCACCAATCCCTCCAGAATTACTACATTTTGACGTCTTTACCCTTCTCAGCATAGTGGCCTTTAATCTCCTTTTCATGTTAATCTGAGATAAACGCCTTGGAAAGTGGAGAGAATTACCACATATTTATATCAGGAAACCAACAATGTAGACATTAACCACTTGGCAATAATGGGACTCCTTGAGAGAGGTGGGAAGAAGTGGAAGAAGGACCATGCCCCTAAGGGCTGTATTGAAGGATTAGGAGTTAAGGTGGTGCGGTTATTGTGTATTGTATTGTATTCAGGTTATGTTTGAAGGTTTAGGAAAGTGGGGGACAATCTGTTGGGTCTTGTAGAGAATTTCAGAGTATAGGAGAAGCACAGGAGAAGTCCTGCAGAAGAGTGGATAGTTATAGAGTGAAGCAGAAGACCTTGTGAGGATGGAAGATCACAAGTGTGATGGAATTGGGTGAATAGATCAGAAATGATGGAGGAGACAGATGGTGCATAGTATATTTCCTGAACATGTGTTAAGATGTTGGTGGCGAATATGACATGCATTGCTTCAGCCACAGTCCTAAATTATTTGTTTCAGTTCCATAGACTTTCAATGATGCAAAGTAAGTGCCTGCTCCAATTAGACTCCCCTTATCCATTTTTAGCCAGACTACACCTCTGCTAAACCCGATACGTACAACCATCCATACAAACAGTAGTGGATTATAATATAGGTGGTTTGGGCGGTAGCCCGGGGCCCATGGCAATCCAAACCATTTTCCAAATTCTATACTGAAAAGGACTTTCTCCCATGAAATCCTCGTACATCTGTTCCTGCTCTCAAGAAACATGCACACACAAGCCATTTCAGGACCTTTGAAGATCTTCCTATGGTCCTGAAACCTCAGAGTGAAAGCAAGTAGAAGGGACGCATCATCCATTCCCCAAGAAGCTTAAATCCAGTACCAGATTTGTAGAGGCTATAATATTCATACAGCCCAGGGACCCTGACAGTCTTAATCCGCCCCTGCATACACATGCAAATCTTGCGCTGTAATATGGACCCAGTGTGTGTCACTTTTTAAGACTGTAATAAGCCTAGAATAATAAATTCATATTCACAAAGGGGAGGTTTTGTGACAATGTCTTCATTGCCAGTAATCCATTCATTAGTCATTTAGTGATATTGGAAATCCAGGAAACTATTTCCTGCTATTATTTGGGAAAGCTATAACAGCTGCCATTGTATACTAAAAATGTGCCCCTTCCCCCATCAGACACTCAAGAGGGCATGTGCTCCCACCTTTTTATTCAATGCAGCCGTGAGATGAAGATCCCCCATTCTGGAGATAGGGGGCACATATTTTTGAAATTTATAGCATAATCAGTGGATTTTGCCAATATAAATGCTATATCTGTACAGGTGAGAATGTAAGGAATATACATATTGTGATACTTTTCATACAGAATTACAATTGTAGGGGTGGACACATCCGTAACCCAAATCCTATACAATGGAGCACCTGACAAGTTAAAGGAGGATTCCCAGCTTGGGTTTGTCTGACATATACACAGGATATCATATGTCATAAATACATCCCACCTCAGGGACCTGCACCTATCCTGAGAACGGGGGGCCGCTGACCCCCTTCTGACAGTGCGACCGAATGCAGTGTTCGCTGCAAAGGCACAAATATCATAAAGATGCACATAAGACTGGACAAAGTTATTAATATTGCCATAAATGTATTTCTAATTGTTGGTCAAGATGATAAAACGTAAATAAATCTCTCAGGAAAGCCATGGCTTCTGCAGGCTCTCAGATTGCTAGGCCGCACCTATACAGTTACCTAGCAACATGCATCAGAGGCCACCACAGTGTATACTGCTATGTACCATCATTATCCTGACAGGACGGAGGCCTCAGGCTACATGAGGTGGTCACTACACTACTACTGCTGTTATCTACACACCACCATGATGTTTCCAGGGAGCAGGGGAAAATTTATGTATAAAACATAGGGCAAGCTGTTAACTTCAAATTAGTAAAGCCATAAGAAACCAGATTCTCAAACAAAATCCCAAAATGAGATTCAATTAATAGTCTAAAACCTGTGAGGAACTACAAATCCTTAAACCATATTGTCAGGTCTTCTCATAGTATTACATTAAAGGGGTTATCCGGGTTTAAAAAATTTCTTATGGCCGGGCTGGGGTGGGCTATTTAAACACAATAAACATGTACTTACCTCCTCCGGCGCTGCTGATGTCCCGCGCCGCGGCCCGTCTTCTCCGTGCGGCGGTTTCAGTACAAGGGCGCACCATCTCCCAGCGCTTACAACGCTGAGAGATAGGGACGGATGGGAGGAGCCGTCCACATCGCAGACCGGAAGCTCCCTGCACACGGGCACAGATCGAAGGGACCGCGGCGCGGGACATCGGCGGCGCCTGAGGAGGTAAGTCCATGTTTATTATGTTTAACTAGCCCTCCCCAGCCCGGCCATAAAAAAAATTTTAAACCCGGATAACCCCTTTAAGGCCCGTGCACACAACCGGTTTTTTTACATGTAAAAACAACCACCGCAAGGGTTTTTTTTTTTCTGCATCTAAAATACAGCCCTGTTGACTTTAATTAAAAAAAATGGCTATTTAAGTGGTCCCTGTATTTCTCAACGCACCGTGAACTGGCTGTCGGACAGCAATGTAAAAGATAGAACGTGGCCTAGTTTTTTTCTTATTTCTTGCGGTACGCTTTCTCTATAACAGTTTATAGGAGTACAAAAAATACGGCCTACATAAGTACCCACCGTATATGGACCGTTTTTGTGGTGGGTTGCCAGCTCACCATATTTGTTTTTGTGGAGAAAGGCGGTTTATGGTGGCATATGGGTTACATTGGGTGACAAACAGCCTGTTTTATCGTTTATGTGTAGATGTGTAAAATAATGGGGGGCCCGTCATCCAACCTGTCGCTAAAGAATGTGCACCATTATATACATATTATGCTGTACATTGTGGTATATATTGTTTATGTGTGTGTATATGCTGTATGTGTATATGGCGTATGGTGTGTATAAATACAGTACGTTATGTGTATATGTAAGCTGTATGTCAGTATATGGCACTGTATGTCTGTATATGTGATGTGTATATGCTCTATATGTGTGTAACAATGTATAAATGTGTATGTATGAGTGATGAACTACATGTTCATGTAAATAGGAATGTAATATATGAAAATTTTTAAACCGGCAAGGGGTCCCCTTCAGAAGTCTGCTATGGGGCCCTGCCTCTCCTAGTTACGCCACTGATAGATATGATAGATAGATATTATAGATAGATGATAGATAGATAGATACAAGTTAAATAAAGGGTCCGGGCAAGGGTCCTTCAAAAAAAAAAATCAAAATGGAAAAAATAGCACTCCATAGGCTCCATAGGGGCTGAAACGTTGCAATTTTGATGGAATTTTGTCCCAGCTGCACTACGTTAAAATGTCTACAGGTGGGTGCACACTAAATGAGACTCGGCTAAGGCCCCCCCCCCCCTTACCCGTCCAAAAATAGCAGTAGGAAAAGCAGCACTCCAAAAGCAATGGTATAAGTGGAAAAAGTGGTCCTTTTATTCCACAGCAGACAACGTTTCGGCTCTGTGTGCCTTTCTCTAGCTGAAACATCGCCTGTTCTAGAATAAAAGGACCACTTTTTCCACTTATACCGATACTTTTGGAGCGCGGGTTTTTCCTACGGTAATATTAGGTAGATGATAGATAGGTGTAGAGAATCAGATGTATAAGTGTCTATAGGGGTATTGCCCAATCCATTAGTAGATCTGGTTGTCCTATATATCTGGATACAATCTCCTGGGAATTACACTAATCTTTACTCTCCTTGAACTAAGTAAAAAAGAAGCAGCGCTGATCCATCCTGATGTACACTTCAGTCATCTCCAGGTTGGAAATTCCTTTTTGGAGGAGAAGATAAGGGAATTCTTTGAAGGGGTCATCTGGATTCATTTTACGTGAAGTGATTGGTCAAGCATCACAGAATTAACCCTGACTATCCCAGTTAATTGGATTCATAAAGCGGCGAGGTGGGTGAATTAGGCCTGTGTAGGCAAAAAGGGGTTAAACTGAGCAGCACAGGATCCTGTATAATATGATTTTATTACCAGCCCGCAAATATTTGCTCTCCGCTTTTAATTCACTTAATTTATTGCCTCATTTCTGCCAATAAATCGTGTAATATCAGTATCAGCTTGTAAATGCTGGGAGAAAGTGCAGGGAAGTGTTATAACTGAGCACAGGGGCTGTGAACCATCACCCTCAGACTGCGCCCCACTACATACATTACACACAGACTGATCCCCCCACTACATACATTTACACACAGACTGATCCCCCCACTACATACATTACACACAGACTGATCCCCCACTACATCATTACACACAGACTGATTCCCCCACTACATACATTACAACACAGACTGATCCCCCCACTACATACATTACACACAGACTGATCCCCCCGCTACATACATTACACACAGACTGATCCCCCACTACATACACTACACACAGACTGATCCCCCACTACATACATTACACCAACTATACCCCCTAATACATTACACACAGACTGATCCCCCACCACATACATTACACACAGACTGATCCCCCACTACATACATTACACACAGACTGATCCCCACTACATACAATTACACACAGACTGATCCCCACTACTACATTACACACAGACTGATCCCCCCACTACATACATTACACACACGAACTGATCCCCCACTACATACATACAAACACACAGACTGATCCCCCACTACATACATTACACACAGACTGATCCCCCACTACATACACAACACACAGACTGATCCCCCCACTACATACACTACACACAGACTGATCCCCCCACTACATACATTACACACAGACTGATCCCCCCCACATACATTACCCACAGACTGATCCCCCACTACATACATTACACACAGACTGATCCCCCCACTCCATACATTACACACACAGACTGATCCCCCACTACATACATACACACAGACTATACTCACTCCCCACCCCCCCCCCCACTACATACCATCAACACAACTGATCCCCCCCCTACTACATTACACACAGACTGATCCCCCCACTTACAATCATTACACACGACTGATCCCCCCATTACATACTACATATACACCCCAGACTGATCCCCCACTACATACATTACACCATACTGATCCCCCCACTACTACATTACATACACAGAACCGATCCCTCCACTAATACATACACACAGAACCGATCCCCCCACTGACATACATTACACACACGACTTATCCCCCACTACCATACATACATCACAGATTCCCCCACTACTACATACAACACAGACTGATCCCCACTACATACATTACACACAGACTGATCCCCCACTACATACATTACACACAGACTATCCCACACTACATACAATACACACAGACTAATCCCCCACTACATACATTACACACAGACTGATCCCCCACTACATACATTACACACAGACTATCCCCCACTACATTACATTACACACAGACTGATCCCCCCCTACATACATTACACACAGACTGATCCCCCACTACATACATTACACACAGACTGACCCCCCCACTACATACATCTACACCATCTGATCCCCCACTACATACACTACACACAGACTGATCCCCCACTACATACATTACACACAGACTGATCCCCCCCTACATATACATTACACAACCAGACTGATCCCCCACTACACATACACACAGACTGATCCCCCCCACTACATACACTACACACACACTGATCCCCCCACTACATACATAACACACAGACTGATCCCCCACACATCACACAGACATCCCCACTACATTACACGCAGACTCAATCCCCTCCACCAGATCTACATTACAACACAGACTGATCCCCCTACATACCTACATCACACAGACTGATCCCCCCACTACATACATTACACGCAGACTCATCCCCCCACTACATACATTACACTTTTTCGTGAAAAAAAAAATTTGAACTTTTCAGTCATCCCGCTGATGAAGAAATCTCTTGATTTTCAAAGCGCTACGGAATATGATGGCGCTATACAATAAAAGATTATTATTATTATCTATAGGGATATCATAGTGATCTATAGCGTTCACATAAGTTCAGTCCTATCTTCTTTAGTTTCCAAAAAAAATATCAATAGATAAAAAAAAATTAATACAACGAATATTTTATTATGCACAACTATTGTCAATTTATTTTTAAATGAATATATTATTATATTAATATTTCATTTTATTCTTTTAAAAAAACATATTATTTCTATGTTACAGTTTTCGTCTTTATTTCATGGCCGGTATCACGATGATTTTTGATCATTTATTTTACACTTGAAGATTGGATTTTAGGATATTGTTATGTTAAATAAATTTGGGGGAAAAAATACAAAAAAATGGAATGACATTTTGTATAATTGTGCGCTGTCGGGGGGGGGTACGATGGGACTTTGCAGGTGAGAGAACATGTCTGATGCCTCCAGCTGAAGGTTTATACAGATGTTAAATAATTTACCACAAATGGGATGATGTAAGTGGCTTTATAGTAGCCATGGGCCAGGGTGAAGGTGACATGCGGAGGTCACTCCGGGGACGGTACAGGGCTATGCCCCTCAGGTTATCCCCATGCTGGTGGGAATGATGAGAGCCCTCCGCTTCTCCATGGTTACTCTACAAGGCTTCCCAGGCATCTTCCCAAAATCTCCACTATTGCAATATAAAACCAACAGGAGGCGCATCAGGTCAGACAGTCCCACCACACAGGAAGAAGAAGGGACATATGGATGGGGATGAGGGCATTTGTGGCCCCAGGTGAAATATTCCCACCGCCATACGTTTTACAATCCATTGTTCCATTCACTCACATATATAACATCCAGGAGGAACCTAACACATTGTACCAGAAATGCAGATGGAGAAGTCATGTACCTGCTGCTTTACAGCTGCAAAAGTAGAAATAAATCATCCACATAACAGATACAGATGTAGCAGGCTGAGGCCGTTACACACACCCATAGTGATATCTAAAGATACATTACATGGATAGATAGATAGATAGATAGATAGATAGATAGATAGATAGATAGATATGTGATAGATAGATATGAGATAGATAGATAGATATGTGATAGATAGATATGAGATAGATAGATAGATATGAGATAGATAGATAGATAGATAGATAGATAGGTGATAGATAGATAGATAGATAGATAGATAGATATGAGATAGAGAGATAGATAGAGGATAGAGGGATAGATGGATAGATAGATAGATAGATAGATAGATAGAGCGGCTTCCGTGCCCCTGTAAACAAACGGGCACGGAGACGAGTGACCCGGCGCGGGACATCGGCGTGCCTGCGGAGGTAATAACATGTTTAGTATGTTTAACTAGCCCTCCCCAGCCCGGCCAAAAAATTTTTTTGAAACACCGGATAACCCCTTTAAGGGGCCCGTGCACACAAAACCGTTTTCTTTACATGTAAAAACAACCCACCGCAAGGGTTTTTGTTTTATGCATCTAAAATACAGCCCTGTTGAACTTTTAATTAAAAAAAAAAATGGTATTTAGTGGTCCCTTGTAGTTCTCAACGCACGTGAACTGGCTGTCGGACAGCAAGTAAAAGATAGAACGTGGCCTAGTTTTTTTCTGATTTCTTGCGGTAAGCTTTCTCTATAACAGTTTAAGGAGTAACAAAAAAAAAAAAGGCCTACAATAAGTACCCACCGTATATGAACCGTTTTTGTGGTGGGTTGCAGCTCACCATATTGTTTTGTGGATAAAGGCGGTTTGGGTGGCATAGGGGGTGACATGGGTGACAAAGCCTGTTTTAGCGTTTAGTGAGATGTGAAAATAATGCGGGGCCCCGTCATTCCACCTGCACTAAAGAATGTGCACCATTATAAATAGTGCTGACATGTGGTTATATTGTTTAGGTGTGTATATGCTGTATGTGGATATGGTGTATGGTGTGTATAAATAAGTACGTTATGTGTATATGTAAGCTGTATGTCCGTACTTATGGCACCTGTATGTCTGTATATGTGATGTGTATAGCTTATATGTGTTGTAACAATGGTATCAAGGGAGTATGAGTGATGAATCTATGTTCATGTAATAGGAATGTAATATATGGAAAATTTTTAAACCGGCAAGGGGTCCCCTTCAGAAGTCTGCTCTGGGGCCCTGGCCTCTCCTAGTTCGCCACTGATAGATAGATAGATAGATATTATAGATAGATCGAGAGATAGGAGATAAATAGATAGCATAGATAGATGATAGATAGTAGCTAGATAAGATAGAACAAGTTAAATAAAGGGTCGGGCAAGGGTCCTTCAAAAAATATCAAATGGAAAAAAAATAGCACTCCATAGGCTCATAGGGGCTGAAACGTTGCAATTTGTCCACTGCACTACGTTTAACAATGTATACAGGTGGGTGCACACCAAGAGACTGGGCTAAGGCCCCCCCCTCACCAGTCCAAAAATAGCAGTAGGATAGGAAAAAGCTAGCACTCCAAAAGCATGGTATAAGTGGCAACGTGCGTCCTGTTATTCCACAGCAGACAACGTTTCGGCTCCCTGGTGCCTTCTCTAGATGGAAAACATCGCATGTTATAGAATAAAAGGACCACTTTTTCCACTTTACCATACTTTTGAGAGCGCAGGTTTTTCCTACGGTAATATAGGTAGATGATAGAGAGAGTGTAGCGAATCAGATGTATAAGTGTCTATAGGGCTATTTGCCAAATCCATTAGTAGATCTGGTGTCCTATATATTGGATACAATCTCCTGGGAATTAACTATTTTTACTCTCCGTGAACTAAGTACAAAGAAGCAGCGTGATCCATCCTGATGTACACTTCAGTCATCTCCAGGTTGGAAATTCCTGTTTGGAGGAGAAGATAAGGGAATCTTTGAAGGTCATTGAGTCATTTTTTTCGTGAAGTGATTGGCAAGCATACACAGGAATTAACCCTGACTATCCAGTTAATGGATGCTAAAGCGGCGAGGGAGAGGTGGGTGAATAGGCTGGTAGGCAAAAAGGGTGTTAAACTGAGAAGACAGGATCCTGTATAATTATGATTTTCTACCAGCCCGCAAATATTTGCTCGCGCTTTTAATTTCACTTAATTTATTGCTCATTTCGCCAAGTATTAAATCGGTAATATCAGTATCAGCTTTGTTGAAAATAAATGCTGGGAGAAAGTGCAGGGAAGTGTTATAAACGAGCACAGGGGCTGTGAAACCATCACCCTCAGACTGCCCCCATAATACATTACACAGACTGATCCCCACTAACAACATTACCACACAAGACTGATCCCACTACATACATTACACACCGACTGATCCACCCACTACATAATTCCACACAGAATGATCCCCACTACAGTACATTACACACAGGAATGATCCCCCACTACATAATTAACACAGACTTGATCCCACACTTACATACACTAACACGAGGATCCCCCCACTAATACACTACACACAAGACTGATCCCCCACACTACATACATAACACACGGACTTTGGTCCCTCCACTTACATACATAAAAACAGACTGATCCCTACACTACAGACATTACACGCAGATGATACCCCCACTACATACCTTACAAACAGAGCTGATCCCCCCCACTACATACATACACACCAGAATGATCCCCCCACTACAACTTACACACAGATGAGGTCCCCCCCACTACATACATTACACACAGGACTGATCCCACTACAACATTACAACACAACACACTGATCCCCCACTAACATAACCTTACACACAGACTGATCCCCCACTACATACATTACACACAGACTATTACCCCCACTACATACATTACACACAGGGAGGATCCCCCCACACATACATTACACAACAACTGATCCCCCCCACATACATACATACACACACAACTGTGATTCCCCCACTACAGACATTAACACAGATATCCCCCACTACATACATTACACACAGGACTGATCCCCACTACATACATTACACAAGCTGATCCCCCCCACTACATACCATACACACAGGGACTGGATCCCCCCACTACATACATTACCACAAGGACTGATCCCCACACATACACTACACCACGAATGATCCCCCCCTACATACATTACAACCAGACTGATCCCCCACTAATAAATTACACACGGAACTGATCCCCACTACATACATTACACACAGACTGATCCCCCACTACATTTACACTCCACACAGATGATCCCCCCCACCTACATACATTACAACAGCTGATCCCCCCAATACATTTACATTACACACAGGACTGATCCCCCCACTACATACATACACACAGGATGATCCCCCACTACCAATACACTAAACACACAATGATCCCCCCAACTCCCCACTACATACATAACACACAGACTGATCCCTCCACTACATACACTACACACAGACTGATCCCCCACTACATACATACACCAGGAATGATCCCCCCCCACTACATACATACACAACAGATGATCCCCACTACATACACTACCACACAGGAACTGATCCCCCCACTACCATACCATTACACACAGACTGATCCCCCCCACGACCTACATTACACACAGGATGATCCCCCCAATACATCATTACACACAGACTGATCCCCACTACATACACTACACACAGACTGATCCCCCCACTACATACACTACACACACACTGATCCCCCCACTACATACATAACACACAGACTGATCCCTCCACTACAGACATTACACACACACTGATCCCCCCACTACATACATTACCACACACACTGATCCCCCACTACATACACTAAAACACAGGACTGAATTCCCCACATTACAACATTACACACAGACTGATCCCCCCATACATAACATGACACACACACTGATCCCCCACTACATAATTACACAACCATGATCCCCCACTACTACATTACCACCACAGACTGATCCCCCACTACATACAATTACACACAGCTGATCCCCCAACTACATACTTACACACACACTGATCCTTCATAATACATTACACGCAGAAGACCCCTCCAACTACATACCTACACACAGACTGATCCCCCCACTACATTTTACATTACACGCAGGGACAGACTCATCCCCCACTACATACATACACGGACGATCCCTACACTATACATTACACACAGACTGATCACCCCATAACATACATTACACACAGACTGATCCCCCACTACATACACTACACACAGACTGATCCCCCCCACTACATACACTACACACACATCTGATCCCCCACTACATACATTACACACAGACTGATCCCCCACTACATACATTACACACAGACTGATCCCCCCACGAAATTACACTACACACACACTGATCCCCCCCACTACATAATCACACAAAGACTATCCCTCCACTACATAATAACACACAGGACCTGATCCACCCACTACAACATACAAACAGAACTGATCCCCAAACTACATACATTTACACACAGACTGATCCCCCACTACATACATACACACAGACTTTACCCCCACTACATACATACACACAGACTGCTCACCACCATTACATACATACACGCAGACTCAATCCCCTCACTACAACATTACACCCAGATGTCCCCCACTACAACATTACACACAGAATGATCCCCACTACATAACATAACACAGACGATTCCCACCACACATACATTACAACACAGACTGATCCCCCCATAATACATTTACACACAGACGATCCCCCAATTACAACATACACCACCAGACTGATCCCCCAACTAAATACACTACCACACCGAATGATTCCCCCCACTACATACACCTACACACCAGACCCGATCCCCCCACTACAACATTACACACAAAGACTGATCCCACTCCATACATAACATTAAACACAGACTGATCCCCCCATACAGACATTACACACAGATGATCGCCCCAATGGCTCTGGAGAGGAGGAGGAGGTGGTGAGCGCTGCTCGCCGCACCCCTCTGCAAAGGGATATATGGCCCACGGCGCCGTATGCAGTGAAAAGATAGGACATATCCTATCTTTTCACGGCTACGGAACTTCGCCGTATATACGTCCCCCATACGGCCGTCTGAATGTAGCCTTACTCACAGATATTCGAAAACAAAACAGAGAAAAATGGGTCATATCCACAACTCAAATATATTCAATAAAACTTCACATTTAATTCATCTCGGTTAAAAGTTACACCTGGTACATACTATTTATGCAGTCCTACATGTTTCCAACGGAATATACTAGTCAAAACGCGTTGGTCTGCACAGGAGTTCATGAAATACATACTATATATCTTTAAACAAATATTCCTAGTCGCATATCTGTATACATAGACTGTATCCATGAATACACACATGTATATCCCCATATCCCTATGTATACACTGTATCCCTGCAGTATATCATATACATGAATTGTATGTTATAACCCCATGGCTCATATACATATAGATAGACTATAATATGTAGTCCTATATTCGAAATTATCCTATATCCTATGCATATTTACAGGGGTACCCTACTTAAGGACAACCGACTTAAAGAGGACCCATAGTTACAGACAGATCACTCTGCCCACTGTGACCCTGGTGATTCCTGGATGTGTTCTATAGCTCCAGGATGCAAGGATCAGACGGTAAAGTGTTGTACTGAAGCTTTATTCATTAATCCTTGCGTCCCATTACAGCAAAAATTTTGAACATCCAATTGTTCACTGGGGCCCCCCCCAAAACCCTTTTTTTTGTCCCTGGAACTTTTTTTTCTTTACCCCCAAAAAAAATTATAATCTACAGTTTTGACGTACATACAAATCATGTGAAACCTCTCCAAAAGACCACCCCTTTGAAAAGAGCCCCCCTAAAATATCAATTTTAGTGTCAGATCCCCCGCCCCCCCATTATACTCTATGGAGGCTGCCCCCCTATGAGCAGACTGCCCTTTTAAAGAACCAATTATCTGTGCAAAATTGGGTGGTCTGCTTAAAGAGGTCTAACTATATATACCAGGTTCATCGTATATATGTTTAGGTATATATATATATACTGTATATCCCTAAACATATACGATTCCTATATTTGCCCCTATATTCTATACATAATTACACATACTTATCCCTTCTCATATATGTGTGTATATATATCCTTATATACCCCACATATCATACATATCTCTACTTATGTATCCGTATACACATAAACCTTATACTTTAACCCTTATTACTCTGCCCTTATAGTCTGCAACATAATCAAATCACTCTTCCTAATGAATGATAACATCTACTATCTATACATTACATCGCGAAACACTTAACAGAACCAGAATCCTGTGCAGATCCTGAATGTTGTCATGCTGAATTTTTAATGTTACATATCTCACAGCGATGCGACAATGGAAGATTTTATATTTTGTGCGATAGTTTTTTTTAAAATTCAATTTAAGCATATGAGCTGCCCGGCACGTGTTTTATTCCATTTGTAACTAGTGATGGGGAATTTTGGTGAATAAGGTTTAAGAATTTCTGTTTGCAAATAATTACAGAATGGGCAAATTAATTATATATAAATTTGTAAAAGAAAAATAATGAAATATTAATTATAAGAAAATAAAAATAAAATATATATATACACCGGTATATGGAGCTATTAAATATTGTAAATATTTGATTAAATTAATAAAAAAAATAAAAAGAATGCTAGTACAATATCAATTATTCTACTAATTCTTATTCACTGATGAAGGTAGATAAACTAAAAGGGTAAAGTGCGTTGAACTTTAAGGCATAATATAATAAAATAATAATAATAATAAATAATAATAATAATAATAATAATAATAATAATAAAAATAATGAAATTAATGATGAGAATAATATTACTAAAAATATATTATGATAATAAAATCATGATCATAATATTAGGAATAATGATAATAATATTATATATTATTGATAATAGTATCATAGTTATAATAATGTCATTAGTTATAGTAAAATATCATCAAATGATAAAATAATATCTCATAATATCTATATCATCCATCAGTCCTATGCACTTTATTTATCATCCCCCTTTTTCGTGAAAAAAAAATTTGAACTTTTCAGTCATCCCGCTGATGAAGAAAAATCTCTTGATTTTCAAAGCGCTACGGAAGTATGATGGCGCTATACAATAAACAGATATATATGATTATCTATAGGGATATCATAGTGATCTATAGCGTTCACATAAGTTCAGTCCTATCTTCTTTAGTTTCCAAAAACAAAATATATCAATAAGATAAAAAAAAATAATAAACGAATATTTTATTATCACAACTATTTATTGTTTATTTTTAAATGAATATATGATTATATAATAGTTGTCATTTTATTTCTTTTAAAAAAACATATTATTTCTGTTACATTTTTCGTCTTTAGTTTCATGGCCGTATCACGTGATTTTGATCAGTTATTTTACACTTGAAGATTGGATTTAGGAATTGTTATGTTAATAAATTTGGGGGAAAAAAAAATACAAAAAAATGAAGGAATGAATTTTTGTATAAGTGTGCGCTTGTGGGGGGGGGGGGGGGGTTTGATGGGACTTGGCAGTGAGAGAACATTGTTGATTGCCTCCAGCTGACGGTTATTACAGATTTACAATAATTACCACAAATGGTGATTGTTGTAAGTGGATTATAGTAAGCATGGAAGGGGCGGGGGGAGGTGACATGCGGAGGTCACACGGGACGGTACAGGGCTATGCCCCTACAGTTATCACCATGTGGTGGGATGATGAAGAGCCCTCCGCTTCCATGGTTCTCTCAAGCTTCCCAGGCTCTTCCCAAAATCCACTATTGCAATATAAAAACCAACAGGAGGCGAATCAGGTCAGACAGTCCCACACACAGAAGAAGAAGCGACCTATGGATGGGGATGAGGGGATTTTGGCCCCAGGTTGAATATCCCACCGCCCATTACGTTTACAATCCATTGTTCCATTCACTCACATATATAACATCCAGAGAGGGGAACTCAACACATTGTCAGAATGCAGATGGAGATAGTACTGCGACTTACAAGCTGCAAAGTAGATAGAATAAATCATCCACATAACAGATACAGATGTAGCAGAGCTGAGGCCGTTACACACACCCAAGTGAATATTAAAGATACTTACATGGATAGAAGATAGATCGATAGATAGATAGATAGATAGATAGATAGATAGATAGATAGATAGATATGAGATAGATAGATAGATAGATATGAGATAGATAGGAGATAGATGGATATGAGATAGATGGATAGATAGATAGATAGATAGATAGATAGATAGATAGATAGATAGATAGATAGATAGAGCATATTTGATGCCCAGACAGATATGTGAAAGATTGATGTAAGATGGATAGGCAATGGGTATAAGTAATAGACATGAAGGATGAATACGTGACAGATGTATAGATAAATATGGGCTATATATGAGATAGATGAACATAGAATTTACATAGATAACACATGGGAGATGGATAGATAGTACATAGGATATAGATAGCAGCTACAGGTTTTAGACTGTCTTTGCTACAGTAAAGTTATTTTTAGTCATCAGTGCCAACAGCCTGACACAGATATGATACCTATCTATCAGCCAATCATATTTCTATCACTCTCTATCACTATCTATCTATCTTATATCTGTACATCAGTCTTTGTGGCCATTCTCATGTACAAGTAAAGTTATTGTTAGCTATCAGTGCCAACAACCTGACACAGTTCTGACATCTATCTCATATTTATCAATCAATCCATCCATCTATCATGTATCTATCTATCTATATATCAGTATGAATCTATCTATATATCTATGTATCAGTATCTATCTACATCATTCATGTAAATCTATCTATCTATCTATGATCTATTATCATGTATCTATCTATCTATCTATCATGTATCTATCTATCATCTCTATCTATGATATCTATCTATCTATCTATCTATTATGCTATCATGTATCTATCATCATCTATCATGTATCTATCTATCTATTATCTATCTATTGTAACATGTATCTATCTATATATCTATCATGCTATCTATCTATCTATCGTATCATGTATCTAATATCTAAATGTATCTATATAATATCTAGTATGTTATCTATCGTATCTTATCATATCTATCTATCTATATCTATCTATCTTATATCTATCCATCTGTACCTCAGTCTTTCTGGCCATTCTCATGTACAGTATACCTTGTCCTGCCCTGATACATCCATATACTGGACCACTAACTTTTCTACTAATGATACTATATAAACCCTTCTCCTCATGTCTTCCATCTATTATTAGGGGTCTGTAACCCCCCATGACCCGGCATGCCCTGTCTATGTGGTGTATATACATATACAGAGGTTACAGTGTAGCATCCCCTGTATGAGTGATGTCCCCTTATAATAGACAGACACTCACCTTGCTCCTGGTCCACGAAGCTGGTGACAGTGTTGGCCCCTGCCCTGGTGGCATTGCCCTGTAGTCCTCTGTGGCCAGAGCCGGCCATCCTCTTGTATAGGGCCAGCATGTACTCATGGGGCACCACTGCAGCCTTTGCACTGGATTCCTTCCTGGAGGTGAAGTGGTTGAGGCTATCCCTGTATAAAGTGGCCAGTGCTTGGCTAGCTGGCAGTGCCCTCCTGGCAGCTTGTCTTTGTGAAGAATAGGGGAGCACAGCTGCAGCCTGGGGGCTCTGCCCAGCCCAGAGCCAGGCACTCCACAGCCCCAGACACAGAGCAGCAGCCTTCCTTAGATCCATTTTATCAGTGCACTCTGCTAGGGAATGAGAGACTTGGAGGGGGTATGATGACTTTGGGAACTCCCCTGTTGCTTTTCTAAGATTGTGCTAATAACCTGTAAATGAAACAAGTCAATTCAGACAGATCAGGGCGCCCTCTGCTGGACAAGAGAGGGAACTGACACTGCTACCTGCACATGATGGATAAGCAGCATCTGCACAAGACACTGGATTCTCACCTTAACCCTTTCCTGACGCCAGAGATGTGACTATTCATGTCAGGACTTGTTATGATCCTACAGTTTATACCCGATTATATACCCTGACAACTAATACTGATAGGCTGATAGGGCGTCACTGTGCAGGTATATATGATAGCTCCCACTACCGATCCACTTGGCTGCTGGTCACAATGATGTGGTGGTCACGGATGGTGGGATCTCCCTCCACACACCTCTATAGCAGGTACGGACACTACCCCATTCTCATAACCTATCCTATTGAATTTAATGGAGAAAGTTGTAAAACACTGGAGGGTCCTCAGGGGTCATGCCTGCAGGTGGGATCCCAAACTATTGGAAAATGATGGCAGGTTATAAAAATTGGAATATTCCTTTAAATATTTTCTAGCCCCCTGGATCTGGATAGGCCATAAATTTGTTATAGTTGGGGCTCTCAATTTTTTTTAGGACTTCCTTACATGCTATTGAAGAACACAAGTTCTTCTACCCTGAATTGGCTGATAACATGGAACAATAGATTTAATTGGAGATTAGATAGACCTCTAGTGTCCTACTAGATCTTAGAGACAACCAACTCGCTTAGGTCCTGCTGGACCGGTGTCCCATATAACCCTATGCAAAGTCTGCCCTGAAGTCACTACTGCTTCAGCAGAGAGCAATGGGTGGGTTTTTTGTGTACAGAGTTCATATAGGGCCAAATACAGTGTAACACAAATTGTAAGATTGTTGATTACTGGGTGTCCCACAGCTGGATAAACGTTACTGCAACTGTTCAATTTCCCTGCAGCGCCTCCGCAGGAGATAGTTAGTATTACATCATTTTCATATGCCTTCATAAAGTTAATTTCAGTAAGGATACATATTGTTCTGCTCACACAACCAAAGATCCTGCTCTCAAAACTCTCACACTCCCTGTTACCCAGCTTTCCCAAGGACAAGAACAGCAAACTGGATAGATAGATAGATAGATAGATAGATAAAAACTTTAATAATCCTAAAAAGGGATTCCAATGTATTCGGATGCGGTATCACTACTAGGTATTTAGATGGCAGATGTATTTATAGTTGCCCTGTTTGTCACCCTGCTTTTCCAGTGTCTAGATTTTCTAATATTTAGAACTTTTCAATCCTCAATGGTCCTCATTTAACCTTTTCCTGCAGTAGAATCTGCTTTAATGGCCCTGCAAATAGATCTACAGGTATATGAAGGGTTGTGACGGTAGTGATGGACCGCAATATTTGGGTCCGTGCCAAACATTGAAGGTTCGGGAATCCAGATGTTGGGTTCTGGCGTTTTGGCCCAAATCCCTCCCTCTACTGTGCTGGTACCGATAGCGGGTGATTCTTTAAATGCTGGTGGTACTGCTTTACCTATACTATCCGATGACGTCAGGCTGAGCAACCTTTCTCAGGAAAATGGTGACGTGCACATGCTGGAGGAATTTAAAGGGTTACTTTTTGGGTTCAGGTCCCACTTTACAGTGTTCAAAAAGTTCACTTACAAGTGGGCCCAGAAGCCTTAGGGCACCGATAAGGTGTATCTTCCCCATACTAATAGTACGTCAGTAACAGAAATTATCGTTGGATGTTTGGGACAGATTTTGTATAATGACCGAGCTCTGCCAACCCCAAATTAAGTTGGCAATATTTCTAACATATGATTGAGTGCAAGGGCTGAGAACAGAGTCAGCAGACCTGTCAACTCTTTAGATGCCCCAATCAAAGATGGAGAGATCTAGGTAGCTAGCCAGGAGGAAAGAAGCTCCCTTTCTCACCCAAAAATTAGCATATTCTTACTGAGAATAGCAAAGCATTATACGACCAATCAGCAGTCCCAAAGACAAACAGAAAACATAAATAATAATAATTATTTATATAGCGCACACAGATTACGCAGCGCTGCACAAAGCATGTCAGATTGGTCCCTGTCCTCATGGGGCTCACAATCTAAACAACCTAACAGTATGTTTTGGAGTGTGGGAGGAAACTGGAGGAAACCCAAAAACACAGAGAGAACATACAAACTCTTTGCAGATGTTGACCTGGGTGGGACTAGAACCCAGGACCCCAGCGCTGTAAGGCAGAAGTGCTACCCACTCAGCCACCATGCTACGCTATAAAACAATAATAATGAAAAAAAAAAATTAAAACACTCCTACACTGTATCTCTCCAAATAAAAGTTAATACAATAAAGTACCATAAAATGATGGCAGTTTTATTAAAAATACAACTGAACAGATAAAAAATAAGCCCCCATAAAACCGTGATAACAAAAACATTAAAAAACCCTGAATGGTCTTATTGATTAAGGGTTAATAATTAAAGGTAGCGCTCCGCTCTGATGTGTACGGCTTGGTGGATTTGGTATAAGATGCCTTTAAGAAGTCTTAGTAACTCAGCGCAGTGTTAACAGCTCGAGCATTGTGCGTTTTATCTCACGCTGGAAACACTCTATAAGACAATAGGGCCGAGATCCATTCCGTCCCGAGACTTTTGTTTGTTACAGCTCATAAAACAAAGAAAGACTAAATCAGGGCCGTCATGTTCATGTTTATCTTTCATTCTTTCTGCCCTCGGTAAAAATCAGATGTTTCCTTGGGCCCCGATAAAAATAACAAAGTGCAGTGTTTGCAAGGATATCGTTCTGTGTTCCTCAGCCCCTCTCTGCGTCTGTCTGTTAAGATTCCTTAAGTAATGCGAAAACAAGCCCTGAGTAATTTATATTATTTCATGGAATGTGCAGCTTGTACCCAAAGTAAACATTCCACTCAAACAATCATTTATTAGTACGTTTCATGCTAATTTGGGCTGGAATTCTGTCCTGGGTTCCATATCACAGGTGCTGGGCTTTTAGAAGATTGGCCAATACTACAGCCAACTAGACTTCCTCTGTCGGGAGACAAGTACACGAGGACACGATGACAAAATAATAGTTGAAGTTTTTAAAAAAAGGTCAATGAAACAAAAATGTCAAAGCTTTTTAGGGAATTTTAGTACAGGCAGTCCCCGGGTTACATACAAGATAGGGTCGGTAGGTTTGTTCTTACTGAATTTGTATGTAAGTCGGAACTGCTATATTTTATCATTGTAATCCCAGCCAGAACTTTTGGTTCTGTGACAATTGGATTTCGAGAGTTGGGTTGTCATAAAATCAATATTAAACTAAAGCTTCATTGCAGACGCTTGTGATAACTGGTTACAGTGATTATTGTAGCCTAGGAATAAAGTACAGTAAATTACCAATATCCAGATGTCCGTTTGTAACTAGGGGTCGTATGTAAGTCGAGTGTTCTTAAGTAGGGGACCATCTGTATTTAGAAAAAGAAAAGAGAACGCTTTGACTATGGTTTATCAAATCAGAACTCTGGTCCCACAAGGAAGAACCAGGAGCCTTGGGTCTTCTTCTTCGTCAAAGAGAAGGTTTGTTGGATCTTCAGACTGTAATGGATCTTGTTTAAAGTCACTTGTAGTTATCGGGACACTTGTTTTCCTTATCGATATTGAGCAGTCTAAGTTTGGATAGGACCACCTCATTGTGATTGGGGCTTCCATAAACTAAGTAGCTTACCTCTGTGGGGTAAAAGGTACGTAGATTGGGACAGGATGAACCTGCAAGAGTTGAAGTCCATAGATCATAAAAAAATGTAAATGAAACAGATTTAACAATATTTTGGGGATTTTTTTGTACTTACAAAAAGGAAAGATCACATTTTGATGATACAGGTGGTCCCCTACTTATGGACACCCAACTTACAGTTGACCCCTAGTTACAGACAGACCCCTCTGCCCACTTTGACCTTGGTGAAGCCCTCTGGATCAGCTGTAAGGTGTCTGTAATGAAGCTTTATTGATAATCTTTGGTCCCATTACAGAAAAAAATTTAGAAACTCCAATTGTCACTGGCTCAAATAAAAAAAATTGTCTAGGACTTCAATTGTAAAATATATAGTTTCGACTTACATACAAATTCAGCTTAAGAACAAACCCCATCTTGTACGTAACCCGGGGACTGCCTGTAGTTTATGACAGGTAGACGGATGGCAGGAATTTTAGACTGGGCCCTCATCTTCTTAAAGGACACTTGCAGCCTTATTGGGATGGAAACGGGGACCAGTTTGAGCCAGTATAGAACTGCCTCGTTGTGATTGGGTTTCCTTTCCTTGGGTTTCATTTGTTGGCAGACATGTACAGAGGTGGGCGCCTAACGAGTCAAAAAAGTTAAAAAAGTCAATGATTAAAAATGTGGGGAATTTCTGTATTTACAAAAAACTAGAAAACATTAACATTAAACGTTGTGGTCTTTCTAGGCCTTGATGTGATTGGAACCTCCTTCATATCCCACTGTTGGGGCGAAGTGTGATGGAAAAATATGACAAAGCAAAAGTGAAAATCCAAAAGTCATAGAAAAAGAGGATAAAACAAAAGATTCTAACATATTTTGGGAATTTTTGTATTTACAAATCGGAAAGAAACCACCTTGATGATGGTTCATGACATAAACTCCGATCCTGGAAAAGAAGGACCAAGAACATTTTAATAAAGGAAAATGTCACTGGAACTTGGCACCTGTAGACCTGTAGACCTCCTTGTGCACCCATTAGGAGGAGCCAGGATACTAGTCTTTGGTAACCTTATAGAATGATCAAGCTGCCAAATAGATTCCCTCTGTCAAGAGACAGAAAGACCTAGTAAAAGTAGAAATTCAAAAATATGGTCAAGGAAATAAAAACTTAAAATTGCTGTTTTTGGGATTTTTTTTGTGCTCACAGAGTAAAGAGGCCATTTTCATGGTGATTCCATAAAGGCTCTAATTACCAAAAAGTTGTTCCTCTCCTCATCAGAAAAGAGGATCTTCTGGCCAGTTATCCATCATGTTGCTATTGACAAGGCACCTGCAGACATGGTGAGTCTTGTCAACTCCTTAGGAGTGCACCAGCCTGAACTCGGATCATGGTCTTTGTGCAACTCCTAGAACCGCCTTGTTGTGATTGAAGCTTACCTCCTTTACAAAATCTGAGCTGAGTTTACCTCGTCTTCCATGGACCTACATATAGAAGACAGGGTCCTGATTATAGTTGGCATCACAGCAAACAAGTTTAGGGAAATAATGACCAGTTTAGGTTTTTATCACTTTCTCCATTCTGGACTTGCCCATTGGGAGCTTGAATGGAATCCAGACTAGACCAAACCTTCCAAAACATAGCACCATCCCGTGATGATAGCCGCCTCTTTATACTCTTAACACTATATCATATTCTTAGTGTTGAAGGCCTTCATAGAAACGAGGGGATCCTCCATTCACTCTTCTCTAGATTTCATGCTTTGTAGAAGACCACGTTCCACCTGTGTCACCATAGTCACGTTGGTTCCTCCTTCTGTTTTCCAGGGCCGCTATGCATTGGGGCTCATTTACTAAGAGTCTGCGGAGCGACACAAATGGGGGGTGGGCTGTCGGACAAAGCGCAGGATTTAACATTTCGAATTGTGTCGCAAGACACGCACTTACAAGCACTGGGAAGAAGGTGAACTCCGGGGGACCTCGGCGGGGAAGCCACGGATGCAAGAACTCACGGGCGCACGAGCTACGTGAGTCACACCGGAATTCATCTTCGCCGGACCGTTCGAATCGGGGATCGCGACAGGACCAGGTAAATTTGCCCCAGTATCTTTATCAATTTTACATTTCACTACCAGATTATTCAAGGCATGTTTTTGGATCTTTTGAAGCACATGCAGGGTTTCAGATCAACTAAACCTATAGATTACTGTTGGATCGGCCAACCGATTTTTGGTTACAGTGAATTTTTTAACATGCCAAGAAGAATTAGACATGTTGGATTTCAACATGCCCAATTTTTTTTTCCCAATAGCGATAACCTGCCAACAGTGGTTCTGGGATGGCTTTTTCCTCCTCAGCCAAGTATGGGGCTAAATAATCAAGTGTTTGGCTGATGGTTATCCAGGCCGTCTCACCATCATTCTTACCTCTTTGGGGCCCATCTTGTAGCATCTGACTCCTAATGACCACCACTACTCCAGGGTTGTGATTTCCATAAAATATTCCACACCCATCACTGTAACCCCTCTTGTTATCTGCTACATTGATAAAATCTCATTATACTCCCAGAGTCCCCCATTGTGGTAACACAATTCATGATCCACTTTCTGGTGGAATCTTTCTGATATACTGATCAATCCACTCTCCGATAGCTTCATTGCATAAAGTGATTAGATCATTACACTGATTGGATTGTGAAAGAAAAACCTTTACATGGGAATAACAATGGAAAGACATCAACCATTGATCGGGATAAGACAACCTACTCTACATCTCCATGACAAGACCATCAGGACATCAGGATGAATGACGATGGAGGATCATATGTTTTCCATATAAGGGGACAACCTCTTTAAAGGAGAAGTACCATCAGAATCCATCCTGATAAACCAGGGACACTTGGTCAGTGATTGTATGAGGGGCAATAGTGGGTGGTGGCTTGAGGTATAAAAGAACAATATGGGGGCACAGCCCACCCCTAGTGTACAGAGAACCTAATTTGCATAAGTATAAAAACAATTTTTCCCCAAAAATAAAAGATTAGTGGAATAGGAAAAGATATATCTTGAAATTGTATAAAGTGCCCTACATAAATCTACAATGACTTGTGGGTAGATTTGGGATTAGCAGATTCCTTTTAAGGTTCGCATTTTCGCCGGGTTTCCCCCGATTTCCGTTTTTACACCGAATTGCCCTGGGATTTTAGCGCACGTGATCGGATTTTGGCGCATCAGTGCCGGCTTGCAGAAATGGGGGGGCAGGCCGTCGAACAACCCGACGGATTCGGACAACGCGCGGGGTTTAACATTTAAAAATGTGTTGCAAGACACGCACTTACAAGCACAGGGAAGAAGCAGGTGAACTCCGGCGGACCTCAGCGCAGCAGTGACACATGCAGGAACTCGGGCGCACGAGCTTAGTGAATCGCGGCAGACCCGAATCCTCGTCGGACAACGCACCGGGGGATCGCGACAGGAACAAATATGTAGATCTGCCCCTTTATTTGCTGACACTGCTACCATAAAATGTTCCTTTGTTAACGCCTCCCCCTCCCCAATGGTGCGACCCTTGGTTTTGCCATAAAGGATATAGGTCAGTGGTGGCGAACCTATGGCACGGGTGCCAGAGGTGGCACTCAGAGCCCTTTCTGTGGGCACTCAGGCCATCCACCAATTTCACCAAACAGGACCAAATCCTTCAGCGCTATTTAAAGCAACACTTCATTGGCTGTTTGAAACTGCGGGAAAAGTGGGAAGGTGTTGACAGAATTGCATTGTCTTTGGAGATCCTCCTGCTGGACCCACCATTCTTCCTCAAGAGAAGCTACGATGATGGTCTGAACTTATTTGCCCACCTTCTTTCAACTCTATTGGTTGCCTTAGGAGAGCCAATACCATTGAATGTTGGTGAAGAACAGGTAGCAATAAGTTACTGCTTGAAATGCCATGTTGGCACTTCATGGTAAATAAGTGGACTTTGGTTGTAGTTTGGGCACTCGGTCTCTAAAAGGTTCGCCATCACTGCTATAGGTGGTTCATATGTTGTCATCCATAATAGTATAGAACTGGTCATATCAGCTGGCATCATGCCGCCTGCCACTCCCATGGTTATATTACTACAGAAGAGCTTTTTGTTTCCTTTGGATCAGTGGAAACGTTGGGAAGACGAGAAGACATCACTGGATCAGGATATGACGTACAACATGATACGTCTTCCATGATTTATATCTCCAAAGGTCTCAGACCTGGAGATTCACTGTATACGTTAAATTTAGGAAAGGATAAGGAACTTAGGAACTAAGGGGCGGTGGATTCGGGTCCGGCCGGGATTCACTAAGGTAGTTCCTCCGCCGTCCACCAGGTGGCGCTGCTGCGCTGAAGTTCCCCGGAGGCGCGCTGGAATGCCCTGAAATTCACCGGCCTATACCTGGTGAAGGTAAGTGTAATTTTCGTGACACATTTTTTTGTCTTAAATGCGGCGTTTTTTCCGAATCCGTCAGGTTTTCGTTCGGCCACGCCCCCCGATTTCCGTCGCGTGCATGCCAGCGCCGATGCGCCACAATCCGATCGCGTGCGCCAAAATCCTGTGGCAATTCAGGTACAATCGGAGCAAATCGGAAATATTCGGGTAACACGTCGGGAAAACGCGAATCGGGCCCTTAGCAAATGAACCCCAATGTGTGACCACAGCTTCAGACATGTTAAAAATGAACAAACTGATCACTTTTCCCTCCACTTCTGTCGTTGTGGGAAAGTCAGGACACTCCCCTTTAGGTAAGGTAGCCCCCCATCCTGCTGAAGTTTAGGTGACATTGATCTAGGTGTATGTGTCTTGTCACTGTTCCATGTAATTCATCTGCATAGATACACATGGAGTTATCATGGAGGTGGAGGATTATAATGCTCTGTTCGGCCCTGGCCTCTGCTCAGTGTCAGGGATGAAAGAGGGTCTTAGCCATGTAGGAATTCTCTCTAATTCTGATGTTTGCAGCCATCTGACTCACGCGGCTACCACACTGCCTGAAACAATTACATTAAACATTCCCAGACCCCGCTGCGGCTGCGCTGCTTGTCGCTACAGCGTTCCAGTCATCTATTACATCCCAGGGATGGGATATCTAGACAATCAGCGCCATAATACCACCCATGCCGCTCATACAGGGGCCATGTACCTTTAAGAGCCATTCTATTGAGTACTTGTAGTACAAAAAGTTACTCAGGATGAGGCGGTGATGTCCACAGTTCTTAGGACAAGTGCTCAACTGAAAGATCTATCCTTAGGATAAGTCATCAATATCAGTTTGGTAAAGGTTCTACGCTTGGAACTCCACCCGAAAAAGCTGAAGTTTCTTGCCTCTGAAGCCAGAAGTACAGCTCCATTCTGTACGTAGTGGCAGCCCCCATTCACTTTTGATTTTCGCTGTAGTAACACCACTTGACCAGCATACAGAGCAAAGCGCTGTTCTTCCAGCTCAGGTCTCCATTGCATCTCAATTCCAGCACAGAAGGTAGTTGGATTCAGCTGATCAATGGGGTCCTAAGTATCTTGTATTAATTACCTAAGGTTGTTAAAGTTATGGGCAACCCCTTTAAGAGAATTATCAATAATCATGGTATTTAAAATGGGATCTTTTACAGATGTAACGCTATAGGTAAAAAAATCCTGTGGCCGTAGAATCACAATGGTACACGTGTACTTGGATCTGTGCCCAGTACTTCCTAAGGATGTGTCACTTTGCCACTTTTTGGAAAAGTGGTGGGATTGGGGGGGTAAGGCACCATACACCATATGAGTCTTTAACCAATTATTGCAGGAACCAATTTCAATCTGTAGAAAATACATTCAGCAAGTGTTTGACTTCCCTGCAGCACCCCCGCAGGAGGGAGGAAGTATTACATGGTGATAATTGAAATGAATTAACTCTGTGTGTAATGCATAGATGTCTTGGGTCCTCCTATGAGAAAGAAATCCATTTTGTAGCTGCTCTTTATTACGTTTAATTGATTGAGGGACTGGACTTCGCAAACGGGTCAAGGCCTTTGAGTATTACAGAATATTGCACGTATAAGACTCAGCACAAGATGATTTTTCTCTCTTGCACAATCTGATGAATAGTCACCGAAGAATCCCAAACTCTTTATTGGCCTCAGTCTTACTATTAATTACAATACAAAGAGATGAGAGCAAATAGCTTCAGGTTCCATGGTCATACTGTAGGCTGCGCACATTTGTTTTGTATTACCTCCATCAGAGTTATAATGGGCAGGAATATTCTCTATAAAGAGTATCACATATCCATGTAGAGCCATCAGTCCACTTTGTAGCTCCACCACGTACACCATTCATCATTAGGCCCGACCTGATGGTAATTGAAAACATTTAGCGTTAGCTGATTATTTATTACGGTGCAATGTGGCCTTAAAAACCTCCGACACGGGCCACATTGGAGCCATTTGTTTTAAGAGAGCGCCATCTACTGTCCAGGACGGGAAGTCACTGCCTTGCGCGTACAAAAAAGTTTTCGATCACTCAAGTCCTGCATAAGAAACTAGACAACAGAATCTAAAAGTTTTTGAATTATTGGATGAAGCAATGTAGAGCGCCCCCAAAAGGCAATTTTTGAAGACATTTGCTTTCGTAATTTCAACATATTCTGTGAAATTTCTCTCCAAAAAGACCCCCTCTTTAAGAAGAGATTTTTGGTTGCACAATATATCATAAATACTGGTCAGCGTCAATGAGAAGACCACCCTTGTAGAAGACTACTTTTCAATGCAATTTCCTGGGGTTGTATCCAAAAAAAGGCTGCACTACGTGGCCCAAGTACACATTCGTTTCCACATGAGTGAAATTTAAAGAGCAATTGTGCAATTTCCTAAAGTTGCCCCAGCTGCTTGGGTCAGATTTTATAGTTCTTCGTTTTCAGAGGAGGTGTTTGTTCTTGTCCTCCACGTTCCTTATCGAGGATTTGTCGCAAAATTTTGACGTTGCTTTCTTTGTACTGATTCTTGGTGTCGGTCTTGGCCTGATAAGACTCTGAACCATAGTTGCCAGTCTTGACCTCTGGCTTATCCATCTACCACTGACCTCCATCTGGCATGGTGTTGGCCTATCTACAATATATTTTCTGCCTGACCCCCTGGTGCTTCATACTATACTAGTCTCTCATTTATTGCTTGAGTTGGTTTCCACTTGTCCCGGGGAAGTCCTGGAGGTAACAGCCTCGTGATCCTGTCCAGATCCTCATAGGAAGTATGCAAAAACGTTTTCCAAGGTGTTAAATGGAGAACAATGGGGCAGATTTACTTACCCGGTCCATTCGCGATCCAGCGGCGCGGTCTCTGCGGTGGATTCGGGTCCAGCCGGGATTCACTAAGGTAGTTCCTCCGACGTCCACAAGGTGGCACTGCTGCGCCGAAGTTCCACGAGGCCCGCCGAAATGCCCTGAAGGTCACCGGCCTATACTTGGTGAAGGTAAGCGCGAGTCCCGCAACACTTTTTAAAAAAAATGCTGCGTTTTTCTGAATCCGTTGGGTTTTTTGCAAAAACCGTGCGCCAAAATCCCAGGGCAATATAGGGAAAATCGGCGCAAATCGGAAATATTCAGGTAACACGTTGGGAAAACGCGAATCAGGCCCTTTGTAAATGACCCCCAATGCCTGAAAGGCAGCCCCCAGACCCTCATATGCAGGGTTACATAGTGAAAATCCATCGGGCACTTAGATAACACCTTTGGGATTGGTCTCAAGTCAACGTGGTTCATCATCTGCTGTCTGTTAAACCGGAATGGGGTGACTTGTTGTTCAGAGAGATGTTTACCATTAACTTCTGGACATTTCCACCTGTATTTTTCTGTTGTTTCTGTGATGGTAGAAGATGAATCTATGGAAAACTGGGATGAAGCCCACCCTACTCCTGGACCCCACAGTTTCTGACTTTATGTTTTTTTGCCCTTATTATACCTGACGTAGCTGTTTATCCCGAGCACTGACACCTTTATTCTTACATAAATAACAGATATTTTTAGTACAAAGCCTCCCTTCAAATTTCTGTACGGTGAAGGATATAAATGGTTAAACAGGTTTCTTAATCCTTATGTCTATATTGCTCGTCAACATCTGCCCGGTCTATTTTTTAACCCACGGTGTACCCGCTGCTCCATCTTCTTGCCGTGACTCAGGCTGGAGGGTAAATATCGCAGTCTATTTTGAGAGCCGGCCTTGTCGTTGACATTGGGGTGTTTTTTATCGCGCTGCTTCGGATGATGGCTGTTCCCGTCCTGTGGGCACAGGTGCAGAGGTCTGGGCTTGAGCGTCGGTTCAGTCAAGACTTACCAGAATAAACATGAAGGCGTCGGGGGTTTTATTAAAATAAATGGAATGTTTACACGGGGTTTGTCTGAGTCAGGCAGACACTTCTTTCAATCGTTCACACATGCGAGGATGCCAGGGAGGCTGCAGGTGTAGCGGGGCACTGCCAGACCAGAAGGGTTAAGCACAGAAGCCAAGGCAAACAGAACACGGTCTGCACGGTAGTCACTGCGGCTCGGATCTTACTGCTCCATTTTCTCTCATACCATAGGAATAACATTTCTGAAGGTTGGACGCCGTCTCCGATACCAGCTGCTCCATCGAACAGTAGACAGTGGGGGGGGGGGGATATTTAGTCAGCCACCAATTGTGCAAGTTCTCCCACTTACTAAGATGAGAGGCCTGTAATTGACATCATAGGTAGGACCTCAACTATGAGAGACAAAATGTGACTACGAATCCAGAAAATCACATTGTCTCAGTGGCGTAACTAGGAGAGACAGGGCCCCCTAGCAGGCTACAACATGGGGCCCCCCTTCCCACTTAAAAAATATACATATTAGTAAACTCACACATGCGGGTTACAATCACATATAAATACACTCATGTGCATATACACATACATACAGTGTATACAGACACTAGATATACATCACGGATACTGCATATATACATCACAGTATATGTTATATACATATTATGCGGGACATGTGCAGTATAATATAGATATAATGGTGCACATCCTCCATTTTTTATTGTGTCAGGTCAGATGACAGGGCCCCCTGACACTGTGGGCCCCATAGCGGCTACTATGGCTGCTACCGCTGTAGTTACGCCCCTGCATTGTCTAATTTTTAAAGAATTTATTTGCAAATTACGGTGGGAAATAAGTATTTGGTCACCTACAAACGAGCAGGATTTCTGTCTCTCTTACAGACCTGTAACTTCTTCTTTAACCTCTTCCCGCTGAGGCCCTTTTTAGTTTTTGCGTTTTCATTTTTCACTCCCCACCTTAAAAAATCTCAAACTTTTCCATTCTTCCATGCACAGAGCTGGGTAGAGGAAAGCGGGAAAAAAATTCCAAATGCAGTGAAATTGATGAAAACCAATTTTGCACCGTTTTCTTGTGAGCTTGGATTTTACGGATTTCACTTTGTGCCCCAAATGACAGGTCTACTTTATTCTTTGGGTCGGTGCAATCAGGCGGATAACAAATTTGTGTAGGTTTCATAATGTTTTCATACATTTACAAGAATTAAAACCTCCTGTATGTTTTACTTTGCCATCTTCTGGCGCTATAACTTTTTTCATACTTTGGTGTACGGAGCTGTGGGTAGTGTCATTTTTTGCGACTTTTGATGACATTTTTGATGCTTATATTTTTAGGACTGTACGACCTCTCGAGTTTGGGCGCTATTTTCGGTTACAGGGTTAAACACAGTGAAAAACTTATTATATTTTGGGGTTTTTTTGCATTTTCGGACGCTGCGATACTTGACATATTTATGATTTTTACTGTTTATTTATATTTATATCAGTTCTAGGGAAGGGGGGTGATTACAATTTTTAGTTTTTTTTAAGATATAGATTTTTTTAACTTGTTCTTATTTTTACTATTTTTCAGACTCCCTAGGGTACTTTAACCCTAGGTTGTCTGATCGATCCTATCATATACTGCCATACTACAGTATGGTAGTATCTGGGGATTTTCCTCCGGCAGGATATATATATCACAGGATTGTCTTTTCCAGGGGCCTGGTCGTGGCCGGACCCCTGTGGCCGCAATCGTTACACCCCTGCCTGTGGGTGGTTTAGTGCCCCAAATCGCTCTGATAGGTCCTCTTCAAGGGGGTGCTTGAGGAGAGACACCTGGAGCAGAACTGCTAAACACGGCACTTAAAGGAGAGATGCTGTAGGGGGCGCCATAAGTGAAATCTCTAGAAGGGACATCAAGAGCACAAGTACTACAGTTGCCATCATGGATAATGTCAGTATTGAAGAGCCACAAGTCCCAGTATTATATTATTCGTACTGGTTATATTGGGGTGACACCGCTCCCCCCTCTGCAGCTGCAGCACTTTTCTTCTTTCTATTAGTCGCATCAGGGGGACCGATGTTCCTGCTGAGATTGATTCTGTTCCTGCCATAGGTTCCCCTTTTAGTACTTTAACTTGTGGAGGTCCAGATACCCCATCCTAT
>CM033643.1:6507669-6537669 GCA_019512145.1 Engystomops pustulosus | reverse complement strand
CAGTGATGTGTCGTTTGCGAACGAGCCGGGTCTAAGAGCCGCCTCTTGTTCCTGAACGTTGGGAGCTGGTGAGCCGATGGCTCTCATAACCACGCCCCTAACCGTATCACCACGCCCCCTTCAACCTGATACAATCGGGTTAAAAGTGGAGTGGGGGGACTGACTGGCTTTCGGCTCCCTATTATTTATTCAATAGGGAGCCGTTTAGGAACCAGAAGAGCCAGCTCACTAAGAAGAGCCGGAATTCCCGTCATTACTCTATGTGTGATCTGCACAAAATATTTTTAAGCATATAAACATAGTTTCCGGGTGAAAAACACGAGAGGTTCTTAACTCCTTAACGTCCAGGTCCTTTTTTGTCTTTCTATTTTTCACTCCCCACCTATATAACTATATAATCTGTAACTTTTCATTTTTGTTGGTGTAGAGGGCTGTGTGAGGGTTTGTTTTTTTGCATAACAAATTGCACCCTCCTCTCCTCTACGTGTAGAGGATGTCCCCTGTCTATGGAGATGGTAGAACCTCCTCTACTCTAGGTGTTGTGGATGCCCCCTGTCTATGGTAGAATCGCCTCTCCTCTAGGTGTAGAGGATCCGCCCTGTCTATAGCGATGGTAGAACCTCCTCTCCTCTAGGTGTAGAGGATGCCCCTTGTCTATGGTGATGGTAAAACCTCCTCTCCTCTAGTTGTAGAGGATGTCCCCTGTCTATGGTGATGGTAGAACCTCCTCTCCTCTAGGTGTAGAGGATGTCCCCTGTCTATGGTGATGGTAGAACCACCTCTCCTCTAGGTGTTGTGATGCCCCCGGTCTATGGTGATGGTAGAGCCTCCTCTCCTCTAGGTGTAGAGGATGCCTCCTGTCTATGGTGATGGTAGAACCTCCTCTCCTGTAGGTGTAGAGGATTCCCCCTGTCTATGGTGATGGTAGAACCTCCTCTCCTCTAGGTGTAATCTGGTTTGTAATAGATGCCCCCTTCTATGGTGCATGGTAAACCGCCTCTTCTCTAGGTGTGAGTATGTCCCCTGTCCTGTGGTGATGGTCGCAACCGCTTTCTCCTCTAGGGTAGAGGGTTCCCCCCCTGTCTATGGTCGTGATGGTAGTACACCCCCTCTCCTCTAGGTTGTTATAGGATGCCCCCTGTCTATGTAGATGGTAACCTTACCTCTCCTCTAGTGTATAGAGATGCCCCCTGTCTATGGTTGATGGCTAACACCTCTTCTCTAGTTGTAGAGATGTCCCTGTCCTAAGGATGGTCGTAACCCTCCTCTCCTCTACGGTGAGAGGATGCCCACATGTCTCTGGAGATGGGTAAACATGCCTCTCCTCTAGGGTGTGTAGGATGCCCCCCTGTCTATGGTTAGTAAGAACTCCTCTTCCTCCTCTAGGTGAGAGGATCCCCCCGGTCTATGGATGTGTAAACCTCTCCCTCCTCTAGTGTTAGAGGATGCCCCTGTCTTGGTGATGGTAGAATGCCTCTCTCTCTAGGTGTACGAGGATGCCCCCTGTCTATGGTATGGTAGAAGACCTCCTCTCCTCTAGTGTAGAGGAATGTCCCCTGTCTATGGGATGGTAAACTCCTCTCCTCTAGGTGTGTAGGTGCCCCCTGTCTATGGTGATGGTAGACCCATCCTCCCGCTAGATGTAAGATTTCCACCTTTCGTCTATGCGATAGTGAGACACCTCCCTCCTCTAGGTGTGAGATGACCCTCTACGGTGATGGAGAACGCACCTCTCCTCTAGTGTAGAGGATGCCTCTCTCATGTATATGGTGATGGTAGAACACCCTCCTCCTCTAGGTGTAAGGATGGCCCGTCATGTTCCGAATGGTGAGATGGTGAAGTCAAATCCATGTCACTCTGGCCCTCGCACAGGAATCAGACGCAACTCTCGTGTGATTGATCTGAATAGCGTTCGGCTACCCACAGATGTTGCTCATGGCTCACCGAACTGCTTACCTGGTTTAATAACTACTCACACCTCGGTGCTCTATCAGTCCCGTGCCCCCTTGTTCTTTTGGTGATGGTAGAACCACCTTCTCTCTAGGTGTAGAATGCCCCCCTTGTCTATGGTGAGGTATAACCGCGCTCATCATTAGGTTACGGATGCCCCCTAAGCCTATGTTGATGGTAGAACACCGCCGTCCTCCTCTAGGTGTAGAGATCCCCCTGTCTATGTGATGGTAGACCATCCTCATCCTCTGGTGTAAGGAATGCCGCCCTGTCTATGGTGGATAGTAGAACCCGTCTCTCCTCTAGCGTGTAGACGGATTGCCCCCTGTTCATGTGGATGGTAGACCTCCTCTTCTCCTCAAGTGTAGAGGATTCCCCCCTGTCTATGGTGATGGTAGAAACCGCCTCCTCCTCTAGTGTGAGGATGTCCCCTGTCTCATGGTGATGGTAGACCTCACTCTCCTCTAGGTGTATGAGGGATGCCCCCTGTCTATGGTGACTGGTAGAACCTCCTCTCCTCTATGGTGTTTCAGGATGCCCCTGTCTATGGTGTATGGTAGAACGCCTCCCTCATCATGTGTAGAGGATGCCCAGTTCCTTCATGTGATGATAGATCTCCTCTCCTCTAGGTGTAGAGGATGCTCCCCTGTCTATATGGTGATGGTATAACCTCTCCTCTCCCTAGGTGTAGAGGATGCCCCCTGTCCTATGGTGATGGTAGAAGCCACCTCTCCTCCGGTTATGAGGATGCCCCCTGTCTAGGTATGTAGAACCTCGCTCTCCTCTCAGGTCGTAGAGGGATGTCCCCTGTCTGTATGGTGACGTAGAACGCTCCTTTTCCTCTAGTTATAGAGATGCCCCCTGTCCTGGTGGTAGATCCTGCCCTCTTTGGTGTAGGGATTACCTGCCTGAGCCGCTCTCTTGTGTTTAGAGGAGTTCCCCCTGTCTATGGTGATGTGTAGAGCCCCGCTCTCCTCTAGGTGTAGATGATGTCCCCTGTCTGATGGTGATGGTAGACCTCCTCCCTCCTAGGTTAGAGGATGCTCCCCTGTCTTAGGTGATGGTATACTCCCTCCTCTAGGTGTGAGGATGCCCCGCTGTCTTGGTGATGTAGACCCTCCTCTCCTCTAGTGTAAAGGATGCTCCTGTCTATGGTATGGTAGACCGGCCTCTTCTCTAGGTGTAGAGATCCGTCATGTGAACATCTCCTCAGTTGAGACTTCTATGGTGATGGTAGAACACATCCCTCTCCTCTTCAGGTGTCGTAATGTCCCCTGTCTATGGTAGTGTAGAACCTCCTCTCCTCTAGGTGCAGAGGATGCCCCCTGTCTATGGTGGTGAGAACCGCCCTCCATCTATTGTGTAGAGGGATGCCCCTGTCTATGTGAGGTAGAAAACCCCGTCCCTCTAGGTGTAGAGAGCTCCCCCTGTCTATGGTGATGGTTCGAACACTCCTCCTCCTCTGGTGTGTAGAGGATGCCCCCTGTCTTGTTGATGGTAGAACCTCCTCCCTCTAGGTGTAGGGATGCCCCCTGTCTATGGGTGATGGTAAAGACCTCCTCTCCTCTAGTGTAGAGGATGTCCCCTGTCCTATGGATTGTAGGTATACCTGCCTCTCCTCTAGGTGTCGACGGATGGCCCCCATGTCTATAGTGATGGTAACCTCCTTCCTCTATTGAGAGGTGCCCCTTCCTAGTGAGGCTAGACCTCCTTAGTAGATGATGCCCCCTGTTATGGTGATGGTAAGACCATCCATCTCCTGCTAGGTTGTAGAGGTCCCCTGTCCTATGTGTGGTAGAGACCCTCTCTCTCCTCTAGTTGTAAAGGATGCCCTCCTGTCTATTGGTGTATGGTAGAACCTCCTCTTCCTGAATGAGGCGCTTCTATGGTGGTAGACCCCTTCTGGAAGAATGCCCTTTCTATGGTGTATGTTAGAACGTCCTCTCATCTACTAGGTTCCAGAAGGAGCCCCGTCTATGGTGGTAGAACTCTCCTCCTCCCTCTAGGTGTAGAGGATGTCCCCTGTCTATGGTGAATGGAAAGCCTCCTCTCCTCTAGTTGTAGAGGATACCCCCTGTCTATGGTGATGGAGAAGGAGCCGCCTCCTCCTCTCCTCTAGGTGTATGAGGATGCCCCCTTGTATATGTGATGGTATAAGCCTCCTCTCCTCTAGTCTAGAGGATGCCCCATGTCTAATGGTGATGTAGACCATGCTCTCCTCTAGGTTGTAGAGGAAGTCCCCTGTCTAATTGATGATGGTAGAGCCTTCTCCTCTCCAGGGGTAGGGATGGGCCCCCTGGTCTATGGATGGTAGAACCATCCTCCTCCTCTAGGTTGTAAGAGGACGCCCCCCATGTCTCATGTGTAGGTGAACCACCTCCCTCCCTCTAGGTGTAGATGGCTCTTTGATGTAGACCCTCCTCCTAGTCGTTCCCCCGCATGGTGATATGAACCAGTAGAACCTCCTCTCCTCTAGGTGTAGAGGATTCCCCTGCTATGGTGAGATAGAACCTCCTCTCCCTATCCTTGAGTGTAGAGATCCCACCTGTGCTATGGTGATGATAGCACCCCTCCTCTCCTCTAGGTGTCGAGATGTCCCCTGTCTCATGGTGGTGGTAGAACCTCCTCTCCTCTCGGTGTAGGTGTATAGGATCCCCCCCCTGTCTATAGCATGGTAGAATCGCCTCTTCCTCTAGGTGTAGAGATGCCCCGTTCTGATGGTTATGGGAGACCTCCCTCCTCCGTCCTCTAGGTAGAGAGGATGCCTCCTGTCTATGGTGTGGTATACCCTCTCTCCTCTAGGTGTATAAGAGTTGCCCCCTGTGTTAGTGATGGTAGAAACCTCCTCCTCTCCTCTGGTGTAAGAGGATCCCCTGTCTATGGTGATGGCAGAACCACCTCGCCTCTAGGTGTATGAGGATGTCCCCCCCCTTCCTATTGTGATGGTAAAACTTGCCTCTCCTCTAGTGTAGAGGATGCCCCTGCTATGGTGATGGTAGAACCCCCTTCTCCTCTAGGTGTAGAGGATGCCCCCTGTCTATGTGATGGTAGAACCTCTCTCCTCTAGGTTTAGAGGATGCCCCTGTCTACTGGTGATGGTAGAACCTCCTCTCCCTAGGTGTAGAGGATGCTCTCCCTGTCTATGGTGATGCAGAGCCGCCTCTCTCTAGGTGTAGGATGCCCCCTGTCTTGGTTGATGGTAGAACCTCCTCTCCTCTAGGTGAGAGGATGCCCCCTGTCTATGGTGATGGTAGAACCTCCCCTCATAGGTGTAAGGGCTCCCGTTTCTATGGGATGGTAGAACTCCTCTCCTCTAGGTTAGAGGATGCCCCTGTCTATTGTATGGTAGAACCCTCCTCTCCTCTAGGTGTGAGGATCCCTCTGTCTGTTGATGGTAGAACTCCTCTCCTCTAGTGGTAAGGGGAGCCCCCACCCTGTCTATGGTGATGGTAGCCCTCCTCTCCTCTAGTTGTAGAGGATCCCTGTAGAGGGCTGTGTGAGGGTTTGTTTTTTTGCATAACAAATTGCACAACCTTTTGATCACTTTTTAAAAAAAAAAATTTATGTTATACAAAGTGCAAAAAGTGACATTACAGAGTTCACCGGCAGGAATAACCAGTTTTACATTTCGACATATTGGGACTTTTGGAACGCAGCGATACCTCACATTTTTGTTTATTTTCAAATCAGTTCTAGTAGTACGGTATTTTTGAGAACCACTAGTGTACTTTAACCCTTGGGAGTGTGATTGCTCCTACCATATACTGTAATGCTACTATCACAAAAAACAGTTTGCTGTAGATCAGTTAAAGTGTGCCATAGGCACATTGGTATAGATCTGCAGCAATAACAGGTCCTGGAGTCTTATGAAGACTCCAGACTGTCATGGCAACTGATCGTCGCTCCCCACGGGATGACGATCATAGCAAATACAGCATTGCCCAAATGCCGCCGGGGAAAGTTATCGGGTTATATATAATAGGTTACTTGCCAGCATCGGTACCAGCACCGATCATGGCTACTACCGGTGAGTGTTTGCTTCAATATGCAGAAAACACCTGGCCTGTATGGAGAGGGCTCAGCCTGTACTAGAACATCACAAGGCGTTAAGGGGCTGGCTGCTAATAAGACATTTTACCAGGTTACATACAAGGACCTAAGGGTGTGACCCATATTGTTTCTCTTTAGTAGGCAGCAACCTTTGGTCACATGACCTCCCGTTCTTACAGACTGCAGAGAAAGTTTACTGGAGTAAGCATAAAATGGGTCACCCTGTTAGGGTCTTGTAATTACAAATTATCTTATTAGTATCCAACCCCTTTAAATTGAATTAGTATGTTAGTCGGGACAAAATCTTTTTATTGGTCTGACATATGTGTAATGGGAACAGGGATTGGGGAGAATTTGATAATCTATGATCTCAGTTGCTTCCTACCACTGATGGTCTCTAGATGTGGATGTTGTAATTTACTTTATTCCTGGCCAGAATGATGGGTAGGTAGGCCTTGGTGTGATGCTCTCAGTCGTGCCCCACAGTAGCCCCGTGTCGGGGGTCTACAGATCTTTGCAGCCTTGGGCTAAAGTATAGTAACTTAATGGAATCTAGAGACCCTCATCAGAGGTCACCATGGACAGAGAGGTCTTGCTGTACTGTTTTTATAAGACTACAGTCACTTCAGTAGGCATTATGGTCATCCATTTGAATGTGGATGAGCTGTGTCAGGCCACACGGCTTCCTTTCGAGAGGGGAAGGGTGAGGAGCGTTGCCTTCCCCTCCCCTCCCTCCTGCACCCAGCCATGTGCTTCACCCAGGTGAGCAAATGGTCTAACTCGGAATTGTCAGATCTTCTTCACCCCCTAGCTGCTTAGGATGTTTGAAGAGGACTCACAGGTTCATGCCACGTTCACATGGTGCGTTTTGATTGCATTTCAGATGAGAAGCCATTGGATTTCCAACACTCCCATAGTGTTGAAAGCTCAACATGCGGCTCCGTCCAAAAGTGAGAACGTGCAGCAGTCAGACCCTTGCAGATAAGCTATCTTGTCCTGTGGATGGGGGATACCATGCAGACTTGATAGATATAATGAATAAATGTGAACTCTGGTCTGCTCATACAGGGTTAAACTTATTGGGACAAGTTGGGGAGGGGAGCAGTAGTTACTCAGCAGGAGGGATCCCCTAGCTTGGATGTCAGGTCTTGTATGCATGGTCTGCATTACCTTGCAGCGATCTAGTGTCCTGTACTTACCTTTCCTTGGTGCTGATCCAGTGCCTGCGCCGCTACAAAGTATCTTCTGTCATCACATTCTATTGCCCGGAGGTCTGCATAGCCGACACACGCGGACTCACGATTGGCGTTACACCAGATTGCCAGGGTGAGAGGAAACCCAGCCAAATCATGCAGTAATTTGATTTTTAGTCTCAAACAACAATATTTCTTATGAATTTCATATTCTCCAGTTCTGGGACACGGATTCAAAGTGTTGGTTATATTTCATGTTCTTGTCCAAATGTCCAGTTGTTTTTATATACAAATTAGTATTTTAATAGTTTTTTTTGTTCTTTTGAGTATGTATAGATTTGTATAGCCGTATGAGTAATCCTGTGAGGATAGCGGTAGATCAGGAAGAGGGACATGTGGCATATAAAGGGGATTTCTCCCATTAATAAATTATTACCACCTGACTTCCTCCAGGCAGGTTCAGAATGTGGACACGGCTCTGGACATGTGGGTCCCGGAATACCAGGAGATCCGTGGAAGGATGATGACCGGACATGTTGAATATCAGATTGTGGTGGTCACCTCTCTACCTGCTTTCAAATTGGCCAGACACAAGCCTGAAGATGTGGTGCAGTTTGTTGTAAGTACAGACATGACCTGGGGGGGGGGGGGTACACATTTGATACCAAAGTAATATTTGGGTCATATTTAACATTTCACATTCCGAGAATCTTATCCAGTTTTTCTTGGTGAGCATCCAAAATGCAAGCTAGCCCTAAGGATGGGTTAGGAAAGTAGGACTATTGAAGCAAATCTACTCTGTGGGTGTGAGCGTTGTACCCAAGTCTGATGTGTTCTTTGGACTTGGTGGAGATATCTGATAGGTAATTTGTGTTTGGAAGAGGTAGTAATAGTGGATGTGATTAAATAAAGATGCAGGTCCATCAAGTCCAACTGTTAATCCTGCAGTCAAAAAAATTCCTTCGCGTCTCCAAATCCTTAGAGCAACATCTCGAGAATCTAGCGCCTGTGATATGTTATGTACTGTCAAGAATCCAGGCCCTTCATGAACATGTCCACTATATCAACCATCCGTAGTTCCAAGTTGTCTCTGTTCTTACCATAAAAAATAATCGCCATGCTGATCTTTAGGTCACGCAAGTCCCACTGGTCAAATCCGATCCACAGCATTGTGTTATCCAGACCGACACTTCAGGCATACTGATGAAAGCTCCGGTACGGAGCTGAAACGCGTCGCAACAGTGTAACATTAAAGCCTTCATTTGCTATATAAGGCTGTACGCATTTCCTTTACTGATTGAGCGCCGGTCCGTCACCACCTTCCTTCACTACGGGATTTAGCACCTACCCCCCGATGAGCAGCATTGTTCATGGAGAGGATGTTTGTAGTGATGGTAGAACCACCTCTCCTCTACGTGTAGAGCAGGGGTCCCCAAACTTTTTACGTAGGGGGCCGTTTGCTGTCCCCCTCAGACCGGGGGCCGGACTTAAGTTTAAAATAGCGGTACATGTGACCGCATCCATAATACACTGGTACCCCCCCCCTCAATTAATTATTTAATATACTGCATTCCCTTATGAACTATTTTATATATATTGGCCCAATTAATTAATATACTGGGACCCCTCTCCATTAATTATTGAATATGCCCCCCCCATTAATTACTAGACTACCCCATATAATTAATTATTTCCTACACCACCACCATTAATTATTTCCAATGCTGCCCCTCCCCCATTAATTATGTCTGATGCTTCCCCCCACCATTAATTATTCCCTATGCTGCCCCTCATAATTAATTATTTCCTATGCTGCCCCTCATAATTAATTATTCCCTATGCTGCCCCTCATAATTAATTATTCCCTATGCTGCCCCTCATAATTAATTATTCCCTATGCTGCCCCTCACCATTAATTATTCCCTATACTTCCCCCTCATATTAATTATTTCCTAAGCTGCCCCTCATAACTAATTATTGGCCCCCGGCCACCACAATCTTTTTACTGCCCTTTTTAATAAAAAATAAAAACCCTGTACTCACCGACGCGCGTCTTCTATCTTCTTGCCGCGTCCAGGAAGGAAGGTGTGCGCGGCCGCGCAACCTAGTTCATGGAGTGATGTGTGTCGGGGTTGTATTCCGGCCACATCGCTCCAGTAATAGTGCTCGAGCGGCCGTTTCCGGCCGCATCGAGCACTATACAGTGACGGGCAGGAGCTTCCTGTCCAGATGGACAGAGGCTCCTGCCCGACTGTCGCAGGCCGCGAGGTCCCGGCGCTGCCATGGCAAACGTCGGGGACCGGATCGAAACAGTCTGCATGTGGCCCGCGGGCCGTAGTTTGGGGAACCCTGGTGTAGAGGATGCCCCATGTCTATGGAGATGGTAGAACCACCTCTCCTCTAGGTGTTGTGGATGCCCCCGGTCTATGGTGATGGTAGAGCCTCCTCTCCTCTAGGTGTAGAGGATGCCTCCTGTCTATGGTGATGGTAGAACCTCCTCTCCTGTAGGTGTAGAGGATGCCTCCTGTCTACGGTGATGGTAGAGCCTCCTCTCCTCTAGGTGTAGAGGATTCCCCCCGTCTATGGTGATGGTAGAACCTCCTCTCCTCTAGGTGTATAGGATGCCCCCTGTCTATGGTGATGGTAGAACCGCCTCTTCTCTTGTGTATAGGTGTCCCCTGTCTATGGTGATGGTAGAACCTCCTCTCCTCTAGGTGTTGTGGATGTCCCCTGTCTATGGTATGGAGAGACCGCTCTCTCTAGGTGTAGAGGAATCGTCCCCTGTCTATAGGATGGTAGCAACTCCTCTCCTCTAGGTGTAAGAGATGCCCCTGTCTATGGTGATGGTAAACCACCTCTCCGCTAGTGTGCAGGATTTCCCCTGTTCCCCGTCTATGGTAGGTAGACACCTCCTCTCGCTCTAGGTGTAGAGATGTCCCCTGTTATGTGATGTAAACCACCTCTCCTCTAGTGTGGTGATGCCTCCCGTCCTATGTGATGGTAGAGACCTCCCTCTCCTCTAGGTGTATGGATCCCCCTTCCTATTGATGGTAGAAACCCTCACTCTCTTAGGTGTAGAGGATCCCCTGTCTTGGTTTGAGAACTCCCTCCATCTTTCTGTAAGTAGATGCCCCCTTCTATGGTGCATGGTAGAACCGCTTTCTCTCTAGGTGTGAGATGCCCCCTGTCCTGATGGTGATGGTCCAACCACTTCATTCTAGGGTAGGGTTCGCCCCCTGTCTATGGTGTGATGGTAGTACACCCCCCGTCTCCCTCTAGGTTGTAGAGGATGCCCCCTGTCTATGGTGATGGTAGAACTCCTCTCCTCTGGTGTATAGGATGCCCCCTGTCTATGGTGGATGAGTAGACACCTCTCTCTCTAGGTGTAAAGGATTCCCCTGTCTAAGCGGGGATCGAACCCTCCTCTCCTCTACGTGTAGAGGATCCCACCCTGTCTCTGGTATGGTAGAACCACTCCTCTCCTCTAGGTGTAGTGGATGCCCCCTGTCCATGATGGTAGAATCGCCAAGTCTCCTCTAGGTGTAGAGGGATCCCCCCCGTGTCTATAGGGATGGTAAACGCTCCTCCTTAGGTGTTGGATGCCTCCCTGTCTTGGTGTATGGTAGAAACGGCCTCTCTCTATGGTGTAGAGGATGCCCCCTTCATGTGATGGTAACCTCCTCTCCTCTAGGTGTAGAGGAATGTCCCCCTGTCATATGGTGATGGTAGAAGCCTCCTCTCCCTAGGTGTGTAGTGCATGCCCCCTGTCTATGGTGATGGTGAGCCCTCTCCTCTAGATGTAGAAGATTCCCCCTGTCTATAGCGATGGTAGAACCTCCTCCCCTCTAGGTGTGGAGGATAAACCCTTTCTACGGTGATGGCAGAACCACCTCTCCTCTAGGTGTAGAGGATGCCCCCTATACTCCTGTATATGGTGATGGTAGAACAGCCTCTCCTCTAGGTGTAGAGGATGCCCCCTGTCTATGGTGATGCCAGGAAAGGGATGAGGGCGGCACTGTGAAGTGGATTCAAATCCAGGTGGGTGCAAGCTCTTGGGGCCCGACTCGAGGCACCAGAGGGATCCAAAAGAAACAGCAGGAGAGCAGCACTCCGTGGTGATTAGTATTTATTCAAACACCAGTGGTACAAATAAGCAACGTTTCGGCTAGCTCCATGCAGCCATGCTTGAAATGGCTGCATGGAGCTCAGCCGAAACGTTGCTTTTGTACCACTGGTGTTTTGAATAACTACTATCACCACGAGTGCTGCTTCTCCCCCTGCCCCCTTGTTCTTTTGTCTCTGGTGATGGTAAGAACCACCTCTCCTCTAGGTGAGAGGATCCCCCTGTCTATGGTGATGAGAACCCGCGCTCCTCTAGGTTACGAGGATGCCCTACCCTGTTATGGTGATGGTAGATCCTCCTCCTCTAGGTGTAGGATGTCCCCTGTCTATGTGTATGGTAGAAACCACCTCTCTCTAGTGTAGAGGAATGTCCGCCTGTCTATGGTGATGTAGCAACTCCGTCTCATCTGTGTAGAGGATCGCCCCCTGTTCTATGTGATGGTAGAACCTCCTCTTCCCTCGTGTAGAGGATTTCCCCCCCCTGTCTATGGTGGTAATCTCAGGTAGAGAGAGCCCGTGGGCCACTCTCCTCTAGTGTAGAGGATGTCCCCGTCTATGGTGATGGTAAGACCCTCCTCCTCCTCTAGTGTATAGGATGGCCCGCCTGTCCTATCGTGATGGTAGAACCTCCTCTCCTCTATGGTATGAGAGACTGCCCCTGTCTATGTTGATGGTAGACCACCCCTCTCCTCTATGTAGAGATGCCCTGTCTATGGTGATGAGTAGAACCGTTTCTCGTCTAGGTGTAGAGATGACTCCCTGTCTATTGTGATGGTAACCTACATAGGATCCCTCCTAGTTGTGTACCGCGCTTCCTCCCTCTAGGTGTAGAGGATGCCCCCTGTCCTATGGTGATGGTAGAACCATCCTCTCCTCTCGGTGTATAGGATGCCCCCTGTCTAGGTGATGGTAGAACCTCTCTCCTCTCAGCGTGTAGAGCGGATGCCCCTCTGTTCTATGGGGGATGTAGACCTCCTCTCCTCTAATGTGTAGAGGATCCCCCCTGTCCTGGTAATGCCCTTGATGGTAGGAACCGCCTCCTCTCCTCTAAGGTGTAGAGGAGCCCCTGTCTATGGTGATGGTAGAAGCCACGTCTCCTCTAGGTGTAGAGATGCCCCCTGTCTATGGTGATGGTAGAACCTCCTCCAGTCGGATTCCCTCAGGTGTAGGTAGGCCTCCTAGGTGTAATCTCCTGTCCTTCATGTGATGGTATGACTCCTCTCCTCTAGGTGTAGAGGATGCCCCCTGTCTATATGGTGATGGTAGAGCCTCCTCTCTCTCTAGTGTAGAGGATGCCTCCCTGTCTATGGTATGGTAGAACGCCTCCTTCTCTAGGTGTAGAGGATGCACCATGTCTATGTGATTGTAGACACCGACCTCTCTCCTCTAGGGTCGTAGGATGTCCCCGTCTATGGTAGACTTGTAGACCGCTCTTTTCCTCTAGGTCATGAGGATGCCCCCTTCTATGGTGAGTAGAACTGCCCTCCTCTCATTGGTAGAGGGATGCTACCCTGTCTATGGTGATTGGAAACCCGCGTCCTCTAGGTTAGAGGATCCCCCTGTCTATGGTGATGGTAGACTCCCCTCTCCTCTCGGTGAGAGGATGTCCCCTGTCTAGTTGATGGTAGAACCTCCTCTCCTCTAGGTTAGAGGATGCTCCCCTGTCTTGGTGATGGCTAACCGTCGTTGTCCTCCTATGGTGTAGAGGATGCCCCTGTCTTGGGTATAACCCTCCTCTCCTCTAGGTGTAAGGATGCCCTGTCTATGTGATGTATGAAGCGATCCTCTCCTCTAGTGTCGTAGGTAGACCCCTGATCATGGTGATGGTAAACCACCATCCCTCTAGTGAGACCCTTCCTAGTGATGTAGAAAACTCTTCTAGGTAAGATGCCGCTTTCTATGGTGATGGTGAACCTCCCTCTCCCTATCAGTGTAGCGTAGCCCCTGTCTAATGTGATGGTAATGAACCACCTCTCCTCTCGGTGTAGAGGATGCCCTTGTCTATGGTGATGGTCGAAACCGCCTCTATCTATGTGTCAGAGGAGGCCTCCCTGTCCTATGTGTGGTAGAGCCTCACGTCTCCTCTAGGTGTAAGGAGTGCCCCCTGTCTATGTGATGGTCGAAACCCTCCTCCTCTAGGTGTGTAGAGGATAAGCCCCTGTCTATGGTGATGGTAGAAACCTCCTCCCTCTAGTGTATGGGATGCCCCCTTGTACTAGGGTGATGGTATAAACCTTCCTCTCCTCTAGTCTAGAGGTGCCCCTGTCCTAATGGTGATGTAGGAACTCCTCTCATCTAGGTGTCGGAATGTGCCCGCGTCTATGATGAATGGTATACTGCCTCTCCTCTAGGTAGGGATCCCCTGCCTATGCGGATGGGTAGAACCCTCCTCCTCCTCTAGGTGTAGAGACGCCCCTGTCCTATGTTGAGGTAGAACGCCTACCTCTCCTCTAGGTGTAGAGGATGCCCCCATGTCTATGTGTGGTAGAACCTCTCTCTCTCCTCTAGGTGTAGAGGGATGTCCTCCCTGTCTATTTGATTAGGTAGAACCTCCTCTCCTACCTAGTGTAGAGGATGCCCAGCCTGTCTATGGTATGATAGCACCCTCTCCTCATCCTCTAGGTTCGAAGATGCCCCGTCTATGGTGGGGTAGAACACTCCTCTCCCTCTTAGGTGTTAGAGATTCCCCTGTCTATAGTGATGGAGATGCCTCCTTCCTCTAGGTGTAGAGGATGCCCCGTGTCTGATGGTTGATGGAGAAGGAGCCGCCCTCCTCCTCCTCTAGGTGAGAGGATGCCCCCTGTCTATGGTGTGGTAACCTCCTCTCCTCTAGGTGTAAGAGTATGCCCCCTGATGTCTAGGTGATGGTAGAGACCTCCTCCTCTCCTCTAGGTGTAAGAGGATCCCCTGTCTATGTGTGATGGCAGAACCCTTCGTCCTCTCCCAGGTGTAGTCGAGGATGTCGCCCCCTTCCTATTGTGATGGTAAAACTTGCCTCTCCTCTAAGTGTAGAGGATGCCTCCTGTCTATGGTGATGGTAGAACCACCTCTCCTCTAGGAGTAGAGGACGCCCCTGTCTATGGTGATGGTAGAACCACCTCTCTTCTAGTTGTAAAGGATGCCGCGTGTCTATGGTGATGGTAGAACCTCCTCTTCTCTAGTTGTAAAGGATGCCGCCTGTCTATGGTGATGGTAGAACCACCTCTCCTCTAGGTGTAGAGGATGTCCCCTGTCTATGGTGATGGTAGAACCTCCTCTTCTGAGCTGGCGCATCACGTTTGTTTCCACACAAAATGCCGCTTACACAAATATCTTATTCAATTCAAAATGTCATGGCGTCCTCCCAGTGCAGGAATAGCCCCAATCTGGGGACGTGTTTCTCTATGAAAGTCCTCCTGTGTCACCGAGGGTGCCCAAGCTCCTACCGCACTGAGCCCAGATCAGTACACGATCATTCCCCCCCCCCCCCCCCCCCGGGGACGCAGGGTACTGTGCTCACTCCGTTGTCCCCCCATCAAAAAGATGATGCCTCTCGACCTGCCACCAAGTGTCTTCAGGCGTGCGACTCTTCATCTTCTCAGTACCTAGGAAGGGGATTACACCGGGTTTTTACGGGCCCTTTCCGTTTTATCATGTCCATTTTTACACTCCCCACCTTAACACAAAACTATACTTTTTATTTTACACGTAAAGAGCTGGTGTGATGGATTGTTTTCTGGCGTAACAAATTGCACTTCATGTGATGGTATATAATATTCCCTGCCAGGGTGCGTGGCCTAGCGTTGGCAATGTGAGTAAGACGCCGCTATCAATAGCTCCGCTAGCCCCGACTCCTGTAAAAATCCTTCACCCTAACCTGTCTGCGCTACGATTCGCGGGGAAACCTCATAGGGGCGTTTGGTAGCGACGGGTGAGGTGATCCCCGCTGTACAAGATGCCCCGGCAATAAACGGAGCAAGACGCGGGAGAAGCAAGGGAGCGTGCAGACTCCAGAGCGGCCCGGCACACAGCGGGACACAGCGTGGCGGCCTCTGGCGGAGAGACTGCTTGTCCAGACTGAGTGGTGCTCGGTCAGACACGCGCAGAAAGACCACAGGTGCAGTAACAGCAAGTCCCAGCCAGGAACTTTCAAGTAGGCTCAGGGCTCTAGATATGCAGCTTTAGATCCCTTTCAGAGGAGAGGAGGAGGGAGTAATAATGACAGAAAATTTACTGTATGGAAGGAACGTTGAGCGAACCAGCCAGTCTGATCGATGATCTGAACCCACATTGGCTGACATTCTGTTATAAGCAGTGACGCCTAAGCACTAACATTGCTCAAGTGACAGGCCGTGTGGACAGCCTGAAACGAAGATATCTAGTTTGATGCGCATGATATTCACAACGTGGCAGAAAGAACAACTGTAATGGAAAAGACATGCATAGTGGAGAATTGTTTACCGCCCCTTTAAGGCAGGAGGTTTAGAACCAGTCACAGACCATGCCTAGCTCTTCAGTGGAAAGCTTGAGTGACCGCTAAGAAATAGAGACTGTCGTCCGCATAATGTGCGGGCATTGTTGGAATGACGGAGGAGAGGTGGAGGGCCAGAACTCAGACGATATTTTAGACAGTGGGCTGTGGAGGGACCTTGGAAGAGAGGAACTAACTCCACTATTTGCATTAGAACGGCCCCTCGTTTACCCATGAACCGGTACAACAGGAAGGCGCCACGCCTGTTACTCATCAACGTTACTGCATTATAAGGGCCGTGATCGGATCTTACTATGGCCCGACCGAATAACGCCCTCACCTGTAAATGGGGTAAAATGCTTTCTCCAGGATTTCTCGTTGAGGTCCAAAATAAAGGATTCAGTTCTTGGGATATTAACGGACGACTGGAGAGCCTTCGGGAAATCTCGTATTATGTTATTCCGGCTAGGGTGCGGGTGGTGGCCCTTGGACCACTCATTCTTGATACCCCAATGCAGCGACGTCAATTGCTGGATGCGACATGAAACAGTTGCGGAGTACAAGCTGAGTACCCGGGCGGGGACTGAACGCTTGATCTGCTTGGAACGGGAAGGGTACAGTGCAAGCCTGTCTGAGAGGTCTGGATAAGTTTTACTTTTCGTATGTTTGATTTGTTCTTTTCATTGGTTTAAGATACTGGATATTTTGTATGTATTGGGGTTACGTGTATGTTAAACTGATCAATAATTTTCTCTTCATAGTGGTATATCTAAATACCATTCGGTTGGGTGGGGGTGTCGTAGCATCCGTGTACGGAGGTGATGGAGGTAATGACAGTGCGTGGATGGTCACCAGGTGACATGTAGGAGATATGTTACAAAGTTATGGAATTCAACTCTTACTCGGTGTATACGACCGGGATGTCTATGGATGTCTAATTGTTTGCCCTGTTTCTCCCAGAGGGAAACAAACACTGTTTGAGTTAAGGGGGAGGTGGTGGTGGGGGGGGATGGGGGAGGCAGTGGTCTGGCTGAAAGAACTGATAATAGAGATTGCTTTTTTAATAAAACTGGAGCAAGACGGGAGGTTAGTAGTGTAGGTGTCATGATGGTCGGAACCTTTAAAGGGATGTCCTGGAACATTCGGGGCATGGGTAATACAAAGAAAACGGCCGCGCCATATTTGAGTATATATGAGTAGTGGTGCAACTGTGATTGGGTTACAGGACCACTTGGGACTAAGGACACTGTTTCTTTAACCAAAGGGCTCGGGGTGGTGTATAGTTGTTCAGCCTTTCATACTACATATTCTAGGGGTTTGTAAGACCTGTACTTGACAAATCAGTCCGTTGTGTGTGTATTCCCTAGCTTCAGATCCAGAGGGGAAGAGTATGTGGTGTACGCTGCCGATATTCAGTGTGGAATGTGTTCTGGTGGTATATATACTACCCCACCATATTCTTTTGTACCAATGCGTGAGTCTATAAAAACCTGGAGATTGCCCGAGTGCCATTGGTTAAATAATGGGCGACTCAATAAGGTATTGATGTGAAGAGGAAGATAGGTTTATGTGGAGGAGGTGGTGATTGAACAATTTAGACTCTTTGGGGAAGTGTTGTATAGAGCTAGGGCGTTCATGATGGTGGCGGAGAACGCACGAAGGGGTGCTCTTATGTCTGTGTCTCCTCTCATATGGCTCCTCTGTCCCGAATAGATATGATATTGGGATTACAGAAAGCGGTAAATACCAAGCTGTGGTGATATCACTTATTGACCAGCTACACATCAGACCTTCCTCTTTATTGCTTAACTATAAATTGTGGGCGGGTAGATATCGTGAAAGGGTGGGGGCCGCATGAATGCCTTCTGGCAGCGGATGATCTGTGGTATGACGATCAAGAACGCTGAGAAAGAGTACTAGGGTTAACGAGGATCAGGTGCTAGAGTGGTAATTATGGGACTCCATGAAAATGTTACTGCAGGTGGGCTTCTTGCTAGGGGAAGTTTACGAAGGTGTGAAAACCAATCCACAATTGGATGAGGATAATACAAGAGTGCGGAGGGAAGCAGAACAGCAGCATAATTCAGTTTTAATACATTGGACCTGAGGCGAGGTGGATAGCGGCACAGTTAACGAAACACTAACGTGAAACCACATGCTTACAGTCGTGAAAACAAGTTTTGTTTCGAAGAGCCCCAAAAGTCTCTTTCCGAGGGAGAGACAACTGGGAACTTCTAGAGACGGTGAGGTAAGCCGTCGAACAAAGTTCATACAGTTCGTATGGTTGCAGTAGAAATGTTTTTTTAATTTAAGTGATTTCACTGATATAAAAAACAAGTGTGCATATTTGACAATATTATATAAAAAGAAAAAGAGCACTTTTATAGACCAACTATACTCCTCTAAAAGAGCGCAACTAGGAAAGGTCTATGGAAATACTAGAACGAGGGGTAAGAAGGGGGGGAGGGGGGGGGGGGGAAAAAGGAAAAAAGAGAGAGAAGGGGGAGGAATAAGAGAGGAGAGGGGGGAGAGGTAGAAGAGGGAGGGAGAAAAAGGGAAAAAAGAAAGGAAGAAAAAAAAAAGGGGGGGGGACAAAGGAGAACACGTGGGTAAAGAGGGGAGAACACACAGATAAAACGGAGAGAAAATTCGGGGCAGATGAGGATATAACAAAAGAGGACGATGAGGAAGGTCAAGGGGGCTAGGGGTACCGGAATAAAAAAAATAGACACAAATAAATGAAGAATATCAGGGTGCGGAGGACGAGGCGAGGAAACAGGGGGACTAGGGGAGGACGGCAAGGAGAGGGGGGAGACCCGCATTGCACTGGAGGGTGGCATGGAACCAAAGGAATATTAGCTAACTTGGGTAGAGATAGGAAGGGAGCTTTACCAAATCCATCCAGGCCTGAGCCCACATAGGTGCTTACCAGGAAGGGGGCGTGGATGGGGGGATAAGGAGGCGGGCAAGGGTATAATGGAGTAGAGGGTAGGTGGGGGTGTAAGTACTGGCGCGTCGTATGCGAAAAAAATACCAGCTTTGACATAATGTCTAATAAAACGCAGTATTACTATATGATAGAAAGTATAAAGTAAGGGGATAGAAAATTTATGGAAGCTCTGACATTATTTCATAAGGATGGAATGCATATCCACTATAATTGAGGTGGAGCTAGGAAGTGCTGGAGGCCCAATTATCTTTGGGAAATGGACCACCCAAATGTTTTAGAAGGCAGCATGACAAACGGCATAGGCCTATGATAAGGCTCCAGTAAATGACAACCTTCACAATAGAAAGCTGCTTTGAGAACAAATATTATTCCATAAAAAGAATTTGCCTGGGGAAATATTTACATATTCTTCACCTTTTTAATATGGTTTAACTTGTGTAAAGGGACTTGATGAAAGTCTGGAATACTTATCTAGTATTTCTGAACTGGTCCGGCTTTTCTAATTTATTGAAGTCCAAGTCTTGATATTACAGTCAGCGGCCTTATTGACATAGAGGCTCAAGTGATGCCAATGGTACCTCTTAGAGTCAATAGCTAAAGATATTAAGCGCATATGTCTCGGCTCAAATGTAGACGTTGCATCAATATTACTTTGTTGGCTTGGGAGATGTAGTTGTGGTGAGCGAAATCGAAACAGTATACAAAAGTCATTGTAGTACCTTTTTGGATGCGTATAAAAGAAAGTGACATGAGTATTACTTATCATACTCTTGGATAGCGAGCACTCAGCTCAAACGAAATACACGGAGAAACGTTTGCTATGCTCGCGAGAAGAGTCTGCGAAAAGACATTCAGATAACGTAACAAAGTCAAATACCAATAATGTGAAAAAAAAAAAAGAAATCGATTGCGCACGGACTGCGTATGTGAATTCACTGGACTGAAAATCTACTCATTTGCTGTCATTTATTTTTTTATGTTTTCACGGGATTTCATAGCTAACTGTGAGCGGCCTTGCTGTCAAGTCCAGTCTTCTCTAGAACAAAAATAGTACCTGACCGAATGGAGCCGCTACCTTTGATGAGTGCATGTAAGATTAATTGAGAAGCTAGGCACTTGTGGACCTGCATGGTCATTTAGACAGATAGACTGGGATTTTGATTGGTACCGATGATCATACTATATCATTCAGTCATACATCGGTGCTAGACTGGGGGGGCGCTATCCCCGTATATCTGTGATAGGGCAAAGTCAACCGGCAATAGGGTTCATTACACGAACATATGTGCTTCCAATGTGAGGCGACAAACGGCAGCGGGTGTAGCATACCAGGAGCGAATGGTCCATCCACCGTTGTTAGAGATGCGCACCTCTTTACTATATCATGGGGGTGCTCTCCTACCCCGCCATGTCAGCCTCCTGCTTCTAGCCTTGACTACCTAGGCATGGAACGATACCACATCAGAGCCTCATCTCTGGACTTATAAGACAGTGATGTATGCACGTCAACATACGGGGGATCGCAGGTATAGTGAAGAAAGGGGTTTCGCAGCTATTTATTCAGCGGGAGCGGAGTGGGTCGAGAAAGTGGTTGCTTCTATGTTATGTCGGTGTCGTGAGGCCTCATCATTACGAGTGTCTCTGATTTTTGTCAGTAGAGGTCGCGCAGCTTAGATTACGATGTTTACGGTGCCATTTTGTAGTGGTGAAATGGAGTCTGCATAGTGGCAATGCAAGAGACTTTAGGGGAGGAGTTGATGTCGTCAACAAATGTCATCCAAGTATAATTATTTTATGCATTGGCTGAGTAACCAATAATGAAACTAAATAATCTCTTTCTTCATTCCATAATGTTCACTCACCGTCTCAGCTCTGTCAGAGTATATTACAACCCCAGGGGGCGACTAAGTGTTCACAATGTATGTGGAGTGCATTAATCCGCATTGTATACTGTTGTTGGAAGTGGGATATCTCTGCGATTATACACATATGGAGCATAATTATTCCGTAGCTGTACATCTATGTCGACAGATTTGCTAATGCACTTATATTTGCCTCATGGGACTTGAATACCGGGGTTAGCGCTACTGTACTTACAGACAGAATTCCAGACTTGTTGGCAATGCGCGTTACCAGGGACTACCCGCATCTGTGCTGGGAACTTAAGGGCTAGCGCCTCTGCGCGACACTTATAATAAGGGATGGAACGGAGCGGATTAGCAATACGGGAATAGTTGCCAGCATGAATTTTACCTATAATTATTTGCCACACATAATGTCTACCCAGAATCTACCTCCAACGGCCCCCAGGTAAATTGAGTTTGAGACCCCTGCTATAGAGTCTATAGGGAATGGCCGTTCTAGTGTCTGCTGTATATTTTGTAACCAGCAGGGGGTGCACAACTACCTTCACATATGCACAATGCACACATGTATATGTTGCAAATTTGAGCTATAGGTTACAAATTCTACTAAAGAGATTGTTCCAAAGGATGTCCACGGGATAGGAAATTAGTGTTTGATTGCTCACCCGTCATGGGGGAAACCGCTATCAATCCCTTTACAGGCAGTCCACGGGTTACATACAAGATAGGGTCCGGAGGTTTGTTCTTGGAAGTTGAATTTGTTTGTAAGTCGAAATTGTATATTCTATAATTTAAGTTCTAGACAATTTTTTTTTTTGGCCCCAGTGACAATTGAAGTTTCAAAATTTTCTGCTGTAATGGGACCAATGATTATCAATAAAGCTTCATTACAGACACCTTACAGCTGATTATTGCAGCCTGGGACTAAAGTAACATCCAGAGACTTCACCAGAGATCACAGTGGGAAAGAGTCGTCTTACTAAGGGGTTGTCTGTAAGTTGGGTGTCCTTAAGTAGGGGACCGCCTGTATATATAAAAAAAGATACATTAAGAAATTGCTAAATATTCTGCATGAAATCTTATAATTGTCCAGTAGGGGGCACCAAATACCTTTTGCATATTATGTTTTTTCTCTAATTCTTGCTCCTGAACATAACAAAATAATGTTCCTGCTCCATAATATTTTATACTTTTCCTTTCTCTTCTGCAGGTCTCTAGAAAGTACAGCGAGATTGAAGAATTCTATCACAAAGTCTCCGCTCTCTACCCCAAGTGCTCTCTGCCGTCTTTCCCCCGGAAGGTATTATTTGTGGGGGAGACGGATATCAGAGAAAGGAGATCCGCCTTCAACGACATAGTGAAGGCCATCGCCCGAGAGAAGGAGCTGGTTGCATCACCAGAGCTGCGGGAATTCCTAGGTTAGCGGATATTTCTCTCTCCCATGATTCCCTGAGAGAAGATGTGTATATGGAGAGAGGTTTGTTTGCTATGAGGGTAACTTTTCTCTGTATCCACAAATGTAAGGGAGTCTACCACCTCCACCAAGTGTTATAATCTACTGGGATCAGAGGAATGCACCAGGATTTCCAACAAATATGTATTCTTTTTCTAATATTATGCAGTAACTGAGGTATCCTCAGTTTAATCTGTATGCTAATGAGGCAGTTGGTGTCAATGAGGATGTTGGTGCACCCAGGAGGTGTCCTCAGCACCTAAATTGCTGCTATTCTCCCTTAAATCACTTCCCTCTCCTTATATTGTTGTCCCCCCCAGTGCTTCCCACAAAACAAATCTGCTTATCTGCTGGAGAGTGAAGTGATCCAGGCAGGAATAGTCGGGTGCACCAACTGCGACATTAGCATAAGGATTACATTTTGAATTAGTCAGAAATGGCTAAATGGACAGGAATAATAAAGGTGTGATGGAAATTGCATTTCTCCATGACATGCTGCCAAAAGATTATAATACTTGGGGAGGTAGTAGGCTTCTTTGTAGGTGTTCTCTGACTAAAATATGCATAAAGGGAACCTGTCAGTTAAACTAACCCACACATATCTTTGAAAACTTCTATTATACAGCAGTACAGCTATCCCTATATTGTTCCTCCTCATACCTGTAAAGTTCCAGACTTCGTTTGTAAAGTTGACTCACCATCTATACAAATGAAGACGCATGAGTCCAATCTGTCGTTCCTGCTCCAGCTCATTCCCCTCGCCAAAGAGAATTCCTGAGGGGTGAGTTGATTTTTCTTCAGCCAGTTACATGCAGCCAGCTTCTTTCTCAACCCCCCTAATCCACTCCTCCCTCAGGAATACTCTTCAGCAAATCAAACAGCCAAGTTGTGAATCATGTAGAAGAGTTCACTCTGCTGAAGAGAAAGCAGGATACTTGTCAATCAGGAAGCTGGAAGAACATGCATAAGCATAGATGGTCAGTCAACTTTACATTCACGCTCTGAAACTTATCTGGCATGGGGAGGAACAATATAGGGATAGCTGTACAGCTGTGTATGAGCATTTTTAATAGTTGCAGTTCAGTTTAGTTAGTGCGGGTTAGTTTAACTTACAGGTTCCCTGTTGATCAATATTAGACTGATGGAAGCTGTGTGAAGGGGCAGCAGTTTACCTGGGAGGATCACCTTCACTTCCCAAAGCCAGTGATCTCCCATTAATCGGTACCATTTTGTTGTAGCTGAGACCGTCACCATCTGAATAATCTGGATGTCTTCCCTCAGGTTCAAACATTGGCGACTTTGTTGAATCAAGGAGCGCCAGGCCGTATGCCAACCATTCCGAAGATGGAGACTTCTTCAAAGATGAGCCACCAGCAGAGGACCCTCTTCTACAGATAGCGAGCAAGCTGCAAAGCAAGCGAGCCGAAGTACAGGAGGAGGAGGAGGAGGAAGAAGAAGAAGAGGAGGAGGAGGTAGACCTAGACCCACTTGGCATCATGAAGTGAGTTCCATTCTCTCCATACTAAAAATGAGAGGAGTACTGAAGATTAGTCTAGAAATACAGAGGTTCATCGCTTTATAACACTATATTTGCCATAAATAAGAGAATGGAGCAGATTTATCTGAAAGTCAGAATATTTCTAGTTGCCCATGGCAATCATTCACAGCTCCCCTTTAAAATATTCATGAGCACTGGTAAAATGAAAGCTGAGCTGTGATTGGTTGCCATGGACAACTGGAAATATTCTGACTTTTAGACACTTGATAAATCTGCCCCAATATCTGCACTTTTTGACAGTGCAGACAATCCATGTCCTCTGTAACCTACCCCTTGAACTGCATATAGCAGTGTGAGCATAGCCCTATTTTGTTTACATTAAGGTCTGATTATTTCATTAGGGGCTTTGGATGGAGCCCCCTGTCCCCGAGGAGTACTGATGGCTTAACATGGTTGAGAAACGCTGTATGTAGCGTATTGATATATAGTAGTTTGTTACTTCTGCCACATGAGGGCGATGTCAGTCTGTATAACTTCCGTAGTGAATGCAAAATGAATTGAAATATTCTATTGCAGTGCTGATGTGTTCTCAGGACCTCCTATTCTCTTTATGTTCTTAATGACAGTTTTCCTTCCTTGTTATCAAGCGAGTAAACAGAGTCATTCACTGTTCTCCCGACAGCCTTCCGGATCTGATCCACATTGCATTGTTCAAAAGAACACTATAGGAAAATAAAGGCTGTTGGTATCAGTTAGATGGACTTTTTTATAGCCAATATTGCCAGTTTCTCCGGTTTCATATGTCACAGAACCTGCAAGATGAAATTCTTATCTTTAATATGACACCAGCAGCAAGTTTCTACGTTCTATAGAACAGAAGGTAAGGGTGTCTGAAGTGACTCTCCTCCTGCAGCCTCTAAACTTGACTCATCTCAGACTCTTCCCTGCTCCCATGGAGGAGATTTTTTTATGGGTAAACTGGTGAGATATTACATAAGAGACGGAATTCGAGAAGGTCCTCTGGTTTCCTCCCACACTCCAAAACATACTGGTAGGTTGTTTAAATTGTGAGCCCCATGGGGACAGGGACCAATTTGGCAAGCTCTGTGCAGCGCTGCGTAATCTGTGTGCTCTATACATGAATTATTATTATTAAAGAACATTTCATACCCTACCTGAGGGGGCTGTTAATTTAGTGGGGTCAATTGTGGTGACAGGTTCTCTTTATGTAAAGTGACATTGACCTGTCACTAACTTCACCAACTCTTTGGCTAGGTGTCACTCGTATATGCTATTTAATCACTCTACTATTAGAAATTATTGCTCTTGAAAACTGGAATCTATTACAGGATCCAGAGAGGTTTAACTACTTCGTACTGCAGTTAGATATTAGTCCTGGAAACCTGTGTAATCATACCTTGTTGAATGTTGTTAGTAGCAGCATGACTGTAAAATATGCATGTGTATTCCCGGATTGTAGCTAGACTTGTAGCACAGGGAGCATCAGAGGTCGCGATAACGCCTCTACACGCGTCATAGACGTGTTTAGAGGCTGATTTACTCCCCCAAAAAATCACCAAGCGTATTAATAATTTTCGGGGGGAAAAAACGATCGCTCCGTGCGGCCATTGCCATCTATTGGGGACATATGTACAGCCGCAAGCTTGCGTTGTACATACGTCCCCCGTATGGTAGTGTGAATATAGCCTAAGGGTGAGGTTATTGCATACGTTTTCAAACGCATCACAACAGCTGAGAAGAGATTTGCCTAATTACATTGCTGTCAACATTTCGTTTACAAAACGCCTGCAATAAAATTGCGTTGATGCATGTGTTTTGTTAACAGCAATGTAATTAGGCAAATCTCTTCTCAGCTGCTCTGATATGTTTGAAAATGCCATGTATGAACACACCATAAAAATGTTGTGCACCACTCGTTTAATATATACTTGCTATTTGAGGGCGCATTCGCATGACGCGTTGCGTTTTTGACGCATTCCAAAGGCTTCAACCTTGATCACATGTTGAAGTAACATTGCGTTTCCATTGCATTTGCTAAAACACATTGGGGCAGATTTACTTACCCGGCCCATTCGCGATCCAGCGACGCGTTCTCTGCTCTGGATTCGGGTCCGGCCGGGATTTAAGAAGGTAGTTCCTCCGCCGTCCACCAGGTGGCGCTGCTGCGCTGAAAGTCATCTCATCGCGCCGGAATGCACCACCACGGACCAGGTGAAGGTAAGCGCTCCCCAAGCGACACTTTTTCGGTTTTTAAATGCGGCGGTTTTTCCGAACACGTCGGGTTTTCGTTCGGCCACGCCCCCCGATTTCCGTCGCGCGCATGCCGGCGCCGATGCGCCACAATCCGATCGCGTGCGCCACAATCCCGGGGCAATTCAGGTACAATCGGCGCAAATCGGAAATATTCGGGTAACACGTCGGGAAAACGCGAATCGGGCCCTTAGTAAATGACCCCCAATGTTACTTCAACATGTGATCAAGGTTGAAGCCTTTGGAATGCGTCAAAAATGCATAAAAACCGTGTGAATGCGCCCTAAAGGGGTTTTCCTGTAAATTCAAATAAGACCCTGTCCCGTGGAATGGGGAAAACTTGAATTTGTGGGAAAAAGCCTTTTAAGCACAGAAAACAGGAGCGGTAACTTTTTCCTTGCATTAATAGATAGATGTCTCTTAACACTATATATACGCCTGGGAGTTATACATTTATTAGTGTAAATTTCGTACTCCTCCTGGGTTAAAAATACTCCTCAAAAATTGTGAGAGGAGTATTATTACCCTTCCATGAGGGCGATGTCAGTCTGTATAACTTCCGTAGTGAATGCAAAATTAATTGAAATATTCTATTGCAGCGCTGATGTGTTCTCAGGACCTCCTACTCTCTTTATGTTCTTAATGACAGTTTTCCTTCCTTGTTATCAAGCGAGTAAACAGAGTCATTCACTGTTCTCCCAACAACTTTCCGGATCTGATCCACATTGCATTGTTCAAAAGAACACTATAGGAAAATAAAGGCTGTTGGTATCAGTTAGATGGACATTTATATAGCCAATATTGCCAGTTTCTCCGGTTTCATATGTCACAGAACCACAAGCCCGATGTGATCTGCAAGAAGAAATTCTTATCTTTAATATGACACCAGCAGCAAGTTTCTACGTTCTATAGAACAGAAGCTAAGGGTGTCTGAAGTGACTCTCCTCCTGCAGCCTCTAAACTTGACTATCCCCGTATAAGACACTATATTTGCCTAAAGCGAGAAGATCTGCACTTTTTGACCAGTGCAGACAATCTCAGGTCTCCGTAACCTACCCCTTGAAACTGCATATAGAGTGTGCGCATAGCCCGATTTTGTTACATTAGGTTCTGATTATTGCATTAGGGGGCTTTGGATGGAGGCCACCTTGTCCACGAGGAGTAGTGATGGCTTTACATGGTTGAGAACCCGCGGTATGTAGCGATTGGAATATGTAGGTTGTTTACTTCTGCCAATGAGGGCGCATTCAGTAGTATAACTTCGTAGTGAATGCAAATATTAATTGAAAAAATATTCTATTGACAGCGTGATGGGTTCTCAGGACACCTATTATCTTTATGTTCTTAATGAACAGTTTTCCTTACCTTGTTATAAGCGAGTCACAGAGTCAGCCACGTTCTTACCAACAACTTCCGGATCTGATCCACATTGCATTGTTCAAAAGAACACTAAGGAAAAATACAGGTGTGGGTATTCAGATAGATGGACATTGATATAGCCAATATTGCCAGTTTCTCCGGTTTCATATGCACAGAACCACAAGCCCGAGGTGATCTGCAAGAAGAAATTCTTATCTTTATTGCCACCAGCAGCAGTTTCTACGTTATAGAACAGAAGATAAGGGTGTCTGAAGTGACTCTCCTACCTGCAGCTCTAAACTTGACTCATTCAGACTCGTCCCTGCTCCCTTGGAGGAGATTTTTTTTTATAGGTAAACGGGTGAGATTTTACATTAAAGAGGGAATTCTAGAAAGTTTTCCGGTTTCCTCCCACACTCTAAAACATACAGGTAGGATGATTAGATTGTGAGCACCATTGGGGACAGGGACCAATTTGGCAAATCTCTGTGCAGCGCTGCGTAATCTGTGTGCGCTATACAAGAATAATTATTATTATTATTATAGGACATTTCATCCCCTACCTGAGGGGGCTGTTAGTTTTGTGGGGTAAATTCTGGTTACAGGTTCTCTTAACGCAAAGAGACATTGACCTGTCACTAAATTCACAAACTCTTTGACTAGGTGTCACTCGTGTATGCTAATTAATCACCCTACTATTAGACGAGTGGTTCCGTCCTGATGGATAGAGTCTGGTTAGCGTATTGGGTGCTGAAACTATCAGAAATTATTGCTCCGCAAAACTGGAATCTAATACAGGATCCAGAAAGTTGGACTTGGTGAAAATGTCAGCAGGTTTGACTACTCCGTACTGCAGCAAGCGTTAGATATTAGTCCTGGAAAGCTGTGTAATCATACCTTGTTGGAAGTTGTTAGTAGCAGCATGACTGTAAAATATGCGTTTATATTCCAGCATTGTAGCTAGACTCACACTGCTGTGTTCTGATCTCACGGGCCTTTCCCCTCGTGAGTGAACGTCTTCTCTTGTTTATATACAAAATCCTTCAACAGCTTCCGTTCGGAGACTGTGGAGCAACTTGTAAGAGCACAGCAGTGTGAGGACACTCCTCCGGAGCTGTAATCCTGGAATATAAGTGCATATTTCACTGCTCTGCAGATACTAACAGCACAGACAAAGATATGATTATAAGGCTCTCCAGGGCCAATATTAGACGCTCTGTAGGTTTCCCCCGTATATACTGTAGATGATTATTTTTTGCATTATTATTTCCGCCCATGTCATACAGAGGGTAGCCCCTCGCCGTGCAGCCGCCCTCCGCTCCTCCAGGCTAGGTGTATTGTCTTAACCCTTTCCTCAGCCAGTTATTATTAGAAGCAGCGGCTATTTTGGACCTAGGCTACTGTGGAGTAGCTGCGCCGTGTAGCCTCAGCTCTGGCTACTCCATGCCAATAGCCTGTGCTTTGGTGACTTTAAATATGCCTTTGTCAGCATTCTGATTCATTCAGTAGTTTATAAAACTTTATTTTACATTGCCTGGCTCCCTGCCAGCAGTGCATGGTGAGTCCAAGGGGTAGAGGTGGTTAGCTGCAGCCTGCGTTTCCTTATTCCTCTTTTCCCACCATCCCCGTCACTCCCCTGCTTGCTCAGTGCACGTGACAGAAAGTGGGGAGGAGGGAGGGAGCTGGATGAGTGTGGAGAAGAGGAGACTGAGACACAAGCTGCAGCTGCCTCTTCCCTGACACTCACCACACACTGCTGGCAGTGAGCCAGGTAATGTGAAATAAACTTATGTAAAGTACTGAAATGATTCAGAATGCTGTTTTTTTTTTAATTAGCATAGCACAGGCTATTGTTACTAAAAATGACATTCCTGGCAACAGGTGCGCTTTAAGGCCGAATGTCCTTTTCCATAAGTCACCGTGATGACTGGTCAGAAAGTAAATGCAGTAAAGTCAATGGGGCTCATTTACTATGGGTCCCTCAGACGCATTTTCGTCGGATTCCCTGCCGATTTCTGTTTTGCGCCAGATTGCCCCGTGATTTTGCCACACGCAATCGGATTTTGGCGCATCGGCACCGGCTTGCACGCGACAGAAATCGGGAGGCAGGCTGTCGGACAACCCGACGGATTCGGACAACCGCGGGATTTAAGATTTAGAAATGTGACGCAAGACCCGCACTTACAAGCACCAGGAAGAAGCCAGTGAACTCTGGCGGACCTCGGCGCAGAAGTGGCGGATGCAGGAACGCGGGCGCACAAGCTTAGTGAATCGCGCCGGATCCTCATCCTCATCGGACAACGCACCGCGGGATCGCGACAGAACCGGGAAAGTAAATCTGCCCCAATGTCCTACGGTGTGATAGAGCTAAGATAAAATGTTACAGTAAAAGGCGTCTGGAGCTAAGGCAAAAGTCCCATCAGTTGCCGGGGCTAAGGCAATAGTCTGATGAACTGCCTGAGCTAAGGGAATTGCCCCATGGATTGCTAGAGCTAAGGCAAAGGTCCCATAACCCGCTAGAGCCACAACCTGGTATGGCAGTAGTCCTGTGATCTGAGAGGGGCAAGGGTGTGCCTGCAATCCGAGACGTAGATCGCAGGGGCACCCGTGAAACTGGGACTACCTGTCTACTGGGGGAAATGTGCATATTGTACGGCTCTTACGGAATAACATTTTAAAATATGTGGCGTTCATGGCTCTCTCAGCCAAAGAGGTACCTGACCCCTGCTATAAAGTGTCTCCCTAGAAGCCATAACGATCTCTTAATGATCTATCGGTTGCCATAAGGTATTTCCCTAGAAGCCATGACGATCTCTTGATGATCTATCGGGTGCCATAA
>CM033643.1:6286145-6507584 GCA_019512145.1 Engystomops pustulosus | reverse complement strand
GATGATCTATCGGGTGCCATAAGGTGTCTCCCTAGAAGCCATGACGATCTCTTGATGATCTATCGGGTGCCATAAGGTGTCTCCCTAGAAGCCATGACGATCTCTTGATGATCTATCGGTTGCAGTAAGGTGTCTCCCTAGAAGCCATGACGAGCTCTTGATGATCTATCGGTTGCAGTAAGGTGTCTGCCTAGAACCATGATGATCTTTTGAACGTGTCTTATGAATTGAGGAGAGTCCTCTCTTTACCTTTAGAGGCATATAAAGACAAAATACACAAGAGCCTTTCTCTAATACATATGCATGAGCCGAAAGGCGCTTCTATGTGGAACAATTTTAAGAACATGGAGGTCATTTACTAAGGGCCCGAATCGCTCTTTTTCGTCGGTTTCCCGAAAATTAGCATTTTGCGCCGAATTGCCCCGAGTTTTTGGTGCACGCAATCAAATTATGGTGCACCGGCATGCATGCGACGGAAATGGGGGGCGTGGCCATCGGAAAACCTGACGGATTCGGAAAAACCGTGGTATTGGATATTTTATGTTCGATCCAATATATGGCCTTGGTACTTCCTTGTACAATATGTTCTTCCTGCTAGTTCTCCGTATACAACGGAGCCAATAATAACCAACTGGAGCCTTTTCCAAAAATGTAAAAATTGTCTGACGCATTTTGCATCCACTGAGCCAAGACCGGGCACCCGCGCCAGGTTTGACTTATTAATGAATAGAGCAATGTGCACTTAGGCTTGCACGCAGATGTATACGCTCAGGCCTGCATTATCCTGTATACGCTCGGGCCTGCATGTGCATGTATACGCTCAGGGCAGCATCCTTGAGTATATGTTTAGGCCTGGATGCGCATGTATACGTTCAGGGCTGCATCCATGAGCACACACTTAGGCTTGCACGCAGATGTATACGCTCAGGCCTGCATTATCCTGTATACGCTCGGGCCTGCATGTGCATGTATACGCTCAGGGCAGCATCCTTGAGTATATGTTTAGGCCTGGATGCGAATGTATACGTTCAGGGCTGCATCCATGAGCACACACTTAGGCTTGTACGCAGATGTATACGCTCAGGCCTGCATTATCCAGCGGGGGTCGAACAACCAAAACCGGGGGTCGCCTAAAGCCATCGGAGCCGCAATTTTATTGCGTTTTTACAGCAAATCGCATGGTTTGGGGTCACCGCAACATGAGGAACTGTATTGTGGGGTAACAGCATTAGAAAGGTTGAGAACTACTGTGCTAGAGGAAAACATTGAGGGCAGTCTCTTATATATTTTAAGCTTAGTCATCGAAGAAATCTCTGTTATTAGGCTGCATTCACACGAACTTGTGATTTCTCCAGTCCTGTATTTCCGCGCCATATGAGCCCGTATATATGTGGCGTTTTCATCCGTATGCTGCACGTATTTAACCCATATTTAAAGGAAACCTACCATTTCAAATGGTAGGTGTAAGCTGTAAACACCTAGCACCAGCTCAGGGTGAGGTCAGGGTGAGCTGGTGCCGGTGCTTAGTTTCGTTTTAAACTTTCTAGCAGAAACTGCTTCGGCGCTGCGTGCGCTCGCCTACATAGGAAATGCCGCAGGCGTTGCGCGCCGAAGCAGCTTTTGCTATGAAGTTTAAAAAGTGTTAAAACCGCGATACCGCGGTTCCGGGCACCCGCGCCAGGTTTGACTTATTAATGAATAGAGCAATGTGACTTTTCTACATAAACCTGCAACCCATTGAACAAGAGAGGAACGTTATGTAACAGCGCCTGTAATTTTCGGACGTACCCTCTTGTTTGCTGTTGGTTTTGTCGAGAGCCCTCGGTACAAGGTAACAATGGCTCCATGTACTGGCAGAGCGCTCCTCATGCACAATGGAGGGAACAGGACGGAAAATTGATGTAGATGTCTGGCGGGAGAGCTCACAATCACTGACCTTTTACAAGGGGAACGGTAAAAGCTTTGCTCTTTCATTGCAAATTATGCAAACAAATTAAAGGGACGGAGCGTATTTGCTTTCGGGCTCGGAGCTGGCGAGGACGACACGTGGAAGGGCATGTGTTCAGATGTGGTCTCCTAAAAAATAGCTTGTGTTGCTTATAAACGCATAAAGCTTGCCTTGTAACTTAGTCAATGGTGTCTCAGTGCTGCGGAGGTTGTTGACTGCCTCCTTTAAGACTCCCCTGTGTAATATAGCAATGCGCTCTTTCTCTGCCGCTACAAGCCAGACACTCTGCTTGCATCATCTCCTATAGAATTAGTGTCGGCTCTTATCCTGCTTTACGTAGGTTCGGGCTACCGTTACATGTCAGGAATGAATTCATTACACGGTATGAGAATTTATAGAGAGGGAATAACAGTAGTACAAGCACATAGTGTGCAGAAGTTTTAGGCAGGTTAGGAAAACATGCTGAAGTAAGCAAAAATACTTAATCACATAAACTTCTACACACAGGCCTGCATGCGCATGTATACGTTCAGGGCTGCATCCATGAGCACACACTTAGGCTTGCACGCAGATGTATACGCTCAGGCCTGCATTATCCTTTATACACTTGGGGCCTACATGCACATGTATACGCTCAGGGCTGCATCTGCTATACATGCTCAGAGCTGTATCTGCGTGTATATGCTCAGACCTTAATGCGCATGTAAAAGCTCGGGCCTGCAACCGCTTTCATATGATCGGGGCTGCATCCGCGTGTACATGCCCGGGGGCTGCATCCGCGTGTACATGCCCGGGGGCTGCATCCGCGTGTACATGCCCGGGGGCTGCATCCGCGCGCAAGCACATGCCCGGGGGCTGCATGCACATGTATTTATATCCATTATCCATATCCTGGAATAATTTGTGACATTTCGCATCTGACATGCTAGAGCAGTGGTTCTCAACCTGTGGGTTGCGACCCCAGCGGGGGTCGAACAACCAAAACCGGGGGTCGCCTAAAGCCATCGGAGCCGCAATTTTATTGCGTTTTTACTGCAAATCGCATGGTTTGGGGTCACCGCAACATGAGGAACTGTATTGCGGGGTCACAGCATTAGAAAGGTTGAGAACCACTGTGCTAGAGGAAAACAGTGAGGGCAGTCTCTTATATATTTTAAGCTTAGTCATTGTCATCGAAGAAATCTCTGTTATTAGGCTGCATTCACAGGAACGTGTGTTTTCCCCAGTCCTGTATTTCCGCGCCATATGAGCCCGTCTATATGTGGCGTTTTCATCCGTATGCTGCACGTATTTCAACCGTATTTAATCGTCCCCATAGATTTCTAGGGCATACGGCCCCGAAAAACTAGAGGAAATGGGACATGCTCTATATTTTCATACGGCCGGTATACGGTACAGTACGGTTTTAACAACGGCAATATAAATGGTTGGACGTATTGTCCATTGAAATGAATGTGGCCGCATGCAACCTGTAAACAAACGCTACAGGTAGCATACGGCCATTTTCATACGGTCGTGTAAATGCAGCCTAAGATTAACCCTTATGTGGCCAATGTCAGTAATAGGAAGAGAGTAATAGTCCAATATCTTGAACCCGTCGTACAGTTTATCCGTCACACCCGTAGGAGTTCATCTCTCCGTAGGCAAAAAGCGGTAGAAGTCATGTGACTGCCCCCATTGTCTTCTGTTACAGTCCATAACTGTGGATGTTGCATCTGCCTCGGTAAGATGGGTACAAGCTATATAGTAGTTCACGGTGGGGGTCATGTTATTACTTATGAATTGTGCCGCTCCATTCACTGCGCAGAAGAGCGCTGGATGTTACCAAGCGCAGCACCCTACTATCTTCGGCATCTCTCATACACATGAACAATAGAGCTATGGGATTTCCTTCACTCCTATGATATTGAATGGAACGCGGCTTCTCCATCAATTACTTGGAATGATCGGGAGCATCGTATTGTTATCCCTGATCCTGTGGATAGGAGATAGTAATAAAACCTGCTACAACCCCTTTAAGAGGAATATCCCTTTAAACTTAGATAAAAGTCATACTAAAGGGGATGCACCCATGTAGTAGTGACGATCTGGCTGAGGCCTTCAGCACTTGAGAAAGTTTATGTTCTCCGCAGGCGCCAGGCGTGATTATTTCTCCCTTCTCTCCGCTATGGAGCGAGTTTTGAAGTAAGAGCCGAGTGATTGTATCCAGCTGCCTAGTAACTGAGAACAATTACCATCATCCCGCAGAGCGCCTCCGTTCCATATTTAGATACTCTGAAATTATTATTGGCTTTTATACTATACTATGAAAACATGAGTGAGAAAGTGAGATAATAAGGCGGAGCCCTGCGGGCGGGTCCTCACCCTGTTACTTAATAAGGTGATTGTGTAATACCGCACTGCGTGTTCCTCACACACATTGGGTAGAACAAAATGTCTTTTACCTATAGACCCGAGGCTGGGGATATATAATGAAGGCGGCTTCCACCCAAAAATGTCAAAAACTGGGTTTGGCTGCAGCCTGATTATAGTACAATAAAGATTTCACTTGTTCTTCGAAAACCAAGTAGACTGAATGGGGCGGAGAGGCTCTTATTCATATGTTTACTCTTCTGATACGGTGCTAGGATTTGGAGGACGGTTAACTTTCCACCGAATGGACAAACAATAACTGTGGATACTTTTTTGTTGTTGGTTTAATAGGGAAAGTGATTACTAAAACTGTAGATGTAGTCAGGCGTGCCTCCGTGTAGTCAGCTTTTCATGTGCTGTGACTTCTGCTGTGAGAGAGGGAGAGGTGATTCATTGACTTTGTGGATTTAGACATGTTTTGGGGTGTTCTGCAGAAAGTGATTTAGGATATAAGAGGTGATTTAGGATTTGTAAAAATCAAACTGGTAAAGACAGATTTTAGCAGATCCTAGTACTTTTTGGTTTCGTCCATCCGTTTTCAGGGTCTGTGACGTCTTCAGAGACGTATGGTCACAACCAATGTTTTCCATAGGTTACTGCTATATCCTACTGACACCTTAAAGGGAACCTATAAAGGTAGAACGGGTGATAGGTGGATGTATGGGACTTGAGGAGAACTCTTTTTAGAGCACTCGCGTCCCGCTATCTTAAAACTTTAATACCCTAATATGTAAATTTAATTAAGCGGCTACTGGGGCGTGGAGTAGCCGGACATGAGGCTACACGTCGCAGCTACTCCACGCCCCAGCAGCCCCTTTTCTCCTCCTCGTAGCTGCGCGCCCTAGTACGGGGAGCCGACGTTCGGCGCATGTGCAGAACGGCCGGCCCGCGGCTGCGCGGCCACAGCTCCCAAGCCGGAGCTACTGCGCATGCGCAGAACTCCGGCTTCTCGGACGAGGGCACGCAGCTACGAAGAGCTGCGCGCCGAAGATATCAGGGTAGGAGGAGAAAAGAGGCTACTGGGGCGTTGAGTAGTTGCGACGTGTAACCTCATGTCAAAATTCACATATTAGGGTATTACAATTTTAAAAAGTTAGCGGGGACCTGATGAGTAGCTCTAAAAAGGGCTTTCCTCACGTCCCATACATCCACCTACCACCCGTTCTACCTTCATAGGTAGAATCGTGGTGGTAGGTTCCCTTTAATATCACCTGCACTACACACTGTACTATTTTATTACAGGACAGCTGATTTTTCAGAGGGTAATTACATAATTTATGACATTAATGATATGTCTTGTCTCGGCGGCAGAACATTGCATATAGTAACCACAGAGCTGTCTATAGGTAATAACTGGTAATTAAAAAGTCATTAGACTCAAATTAATCTGGTGGACGTGGTGCATTATATTCCAGGAATAGTGATGACTTGTCTCTTAGTGATGACTTGGCCATGTACAGTAAGTGTTGCCATTGCACTGCAGCCAGTGTTATAAAATTACAACTTGCAACTCAGATCCCACACTAATATAGAGCAGCGCAGCACAGTCCAGAACCATCACACTGGGCATGTCGAAAGAAGTGCATTATGCTGTCCTTGACCTTGTACAGTCAGCTCAGCTCCTCCTGCTCTATAGCACACTAACTGCAGCTATAACACTATGTTCAACCTGCTCAGCTCCTCCTGCTCTATAACAGACTGACCACAGATTTAGCACTGTGAACAATCTGATCAACCCCTCTTGCTCCATAATATACCAGCAGCTTAGAACCCTATGTACAATCTGCATCACACCACCTGCTCTGTAACATTCTACCTGCAGATAGGACACTATGTGCTATCTGCTCAGCTCCTTCTGCTCTGTAAAATGCTCTCTGAAAAAAGGACAGTGGGGTTTATTTACTATGGGTCCGCGGATTTTGGAAATGTTCAGGATTTGTGCCGCTGTGACAGCTATTTAGAAGGGGATTGTGTCGCAAGTGATCTGATTTTCATGCAGCTTTCAAATCGCGAGGCGAGCCGTCGGGCGATCCGACTGATTCGGACTGAGCGCAGGATTTAATATTCAAATTGTGTGCATCTTTGTGAATCGAGTGAACTCCATTGGCCTGCTCTATCACATACTGACAGCAGATTTAATGCCATGAACAATCTGATCAGCCCCTCTTGCTCTTTATAAAATACCAGTAGCTAGGGCACTGTGTATTAGCTTCACACCTCCTGCTCTGTAACATTCTGTCTTCAGTAAAGACACGTTGTATAATCTTCTCAGCTCCTCCTGCTCTATAACATGCTAACTGCAGCGAGGAAACTATACAATTTGCTCACCTCCTCCTGCTCTATAACCTGCTGCCTGCAGATAAGACACTATGTACAATCTATTTAGCTCCTCCTGCTCTATAACATGCTGCCTGCAGATCTTTACTCAGATCTTCCTGCTCTATAACATGCTGTCCGAGTAAAGACACACTGTACATGTTATAGAGCAGATTGTACATCGTGTCCTATCTGGGGGCAGTGTGTTATAGAGCAGGAGAAGTTTAGCAGATTGTACATAATGTCCTATGGGCACTGATGCTTGTCGGCTTGTTATTCCGAGGATAAATAACACAGATTACAAATGTTTTCTCATAGTTTTAGTACATAAAAGAACCTTTTTGTGTAAAACCCCTTTTAGTCCTGCTAGTGCCAGGCTCCATGAAAAATCTGGAGTGAGAAAAACATTAAGAGCCTTTGCTGATGAAAACGAGTGCAGGGTAATTATTAGGCTATTTGCGGGATATTATTTTCCTTAAATTGAGGCAAACTGTACGTAAGGTCAAGATACTTAGTGGAATGATACCTGGGCTCATTAGCGGGGGCTTACCCATGGATGGCACATGACGGGAACAAATGAGATCTCTAATCTCGGAGAGCGGAGACGATTATGTGTAAGCGGAAAATAATGTTTGGATTGTTTTCTTCCCTTCATCCAGAGATCACTCCGATAGGATCCCACAGACTGACTCAATCACAACTTCCAGTGATGTATGTGGGAACCGCCACCACTCCGCCGCTCCCTGGAAGCTCTGCAAAAGATCCCTTCTCAGAGCAAGGGCAATTTACATAATGGGGCTCATTTAGTTACGCGTCCGCTGGAGTTCACTGAAAGTGCATTGTCCGATGAGAATGCCCTGATTCACTAAGATCGTGCGCCCGATATCCTTCATGTGTGGCTTCCCCGCTCAGGTCCTCCGGAGTTCACCTTCTTCTTCCCGGTGCATGTAAGTGCATTGTCTTGCGACACAATTTGGAAGTTAAATCCCGCGCTCAGTCCAAATCAGTCGGATCGTTCGATGGCACGCGCCCCCACAATTTGTGACGCATGAAAGCCGATGCAGCTGCGCCAAAATGTGCGCCACAATCCCAGCGCAGACACCTGTTAAATACCTGTCCAATCAGTGTAATCCCCGAAAACAGTGAACAGCCGAAAGTGCGATCCACAACCCTTAGTAAATGAGCCCCAATATTTAAAAAATTCGAGCTTGATCCCATATTTAATCATCCAGAACGAATAGCATTATTGGCATTCTGGATTGAAACATTTGGCTGGAATTTTTTAATTTTTAAATAAAATTCAGTCTCTCATTGTGCACCGAAATTGGAGAAAATCTTAGAAAATTAATCCACCAAAAAAATGGTCCCAGCACTTTAAAGGAGTCTAGATAAGTGGGAGTGGCTTAGTAGGGCTAGTCTACCATATCTGCAGTGCATGTACACCAGACCTACGGGACGTAGGTAGTGAAACCTTGATAATCCTCCCCAGCTTCAGGGCGCATGCGCCAGACCTACAGGACATAGGTAGTGAAACCTTGATAATCCTCCCCAGTTTCAGGGCGCATGCGCCAGACCTACAGGACATAGGTAGTGAAACCTTGATAATCCTCCCCAGTTTCAGGGCGCATGCGCCAGACCTACAGGACATAGGTAGTGAAACCTTGATAGTCCACCTTGGCTTCAGGGCGCATGCGCCAGACGTACAGGACATAGGTAGTGAAACCTTAATAGTCTACCCCGGCTTCAGGGCGCATGCGCCAGACGTACAGGACATAGGTAGTGAAACCTTAATAGTCTACCCCGGCTTCAGGGCGCATGCGCCAGACGTACAGGACGTAGGTGGTGAAACCTTAATAGTCTACCCCGGCTTCAGGGCACATGCGCCAGACCTACAGGTCATAAGTAGTGAAGCTACACCTTCAGTGGGGTATATTTCTTTATTCTGAAGGACTAGAGATGGGTCACTAATTTCTAGATATGAATAATATTTATAATATTTTAATATTTGTGACAGCTCCGGTGTCAGTGTGTTCTGTCACGCGTTATAAGAAAACTTCCTATTCTTCTCCAGATAAATATCAGTGTTTGTTCTGCGTGTTGATGGATCATCCAGATATCATCATGTATGTAGAGCGCGCGCAAGGTGATTCATTCTGCTGTGTGAGAGGAAGGTCTAGTAATACAAGGGAAGGTAAGGAGGTGGCAGAGCGGTGAGATACATGCCAAAGCGGCGTCGCAGCACAGCCTACACAGTGATAATGGTAAATTAGGAGGTTATGTAACTTTACTGTATTATTACATTGCAATATCAATGCTTCACATTGTTGTTGTAGCATGGAATAATACTGTTCAAATATGACAGAATTCCTAAATGAATCACCACCATAAGCTTACATGTAAAATCCCCTATATAATAGGGGGCTGTACGCATTTGTAGTATATTCTTGTACATAGGGGCGGAGTATTTAGTAGTATATATTCTTGTACAAGGGGACAGTATTATAGTAGTTATATTCTGTACTAGGGGGCGTATTAAGTATTATAGTAGTTATATTCTTGTACATAGAGGGGCATATTATAGTAGTTATATTCTTGTACATAGTTGGGCAGTATATAGTAGTTATATTCTTGTACATAGGGGGCAGTATATAGTAGTTATATTCTTGTACATAGGGGGCAGTATTATAGTAGTTTATTACTTGTACATAGGGGGCAGTATTATAGTAGTTATATTCTTGTACATAGGGGGCAGTATTATAGTAGTTATAACTTGTACATAGGGGGCAGTATTATTAGTAGTTATATTCTTGTACATAGGGGGCAGTATTAGTAGTTATTCTGTATAGGGGGCATTATTATAGTATATTCTTGACATAGTGGGCAGTATTATAGTAGTTATATTCTTGACATAGGGGCAGTATTATAGTAGTTTTATATTCTGTACATAGGGGCAGTATTATAGAGTTATATTCTTACATAGGGGCAGTATATAGTAGTTATATTCTTGTACATAGGGGCAGTATTATAGTAGTTATATTCTTGTACATAGGGGCAGTATTATAGTAGTTATATTCTGTACTAGGGGCAGTATTATAGTAGTATATCTTGTACATAGGGGGCAGTATTATAGTAGTTATATTCTGTACATAGGGGGCAGTATTATAGTAGTTATATACTTGTACATAGGGGCAGTAGTATATAGTAATTCTTGTACATAGGGGCAGTATTATAGTAGTTATATTCTTGTACATAGGGGCAGTATATAGTAGTTATATTCTTGTACATAGGGGGCAGTATTAGTGTTATATTCCTGACATAGGGGCAGTATTATAGTATTATATTCTTGTACATAGGGACAGTATTATAGTAGTTATATTCTTGTACATAGGGGGCGATTATAGTAGTTATATTCTTGTACATAGGGGAGTATTATAGTAGTTATTTCTTGTACATAGGGGCAGTATTATAGTATTATATTCTGTACATAGGGGCAGTATTATAGTAGTTATATTCTTGTACATAGGGGGCAGTAGTACAGTAGTTATATTCTTGTACATAGGGGCAGTATTACAGTAGTTTATATCTGTACATGGGGCAGTATATAGTAGTTATTCTTGTACTAGGGGGCAGTATTATAGTAGTTATATTCGTGTAAACATAGGGGCAGTATTATAGTAGTCATATTCTTGTACATAGGGGGCAGTATTATAGTAGTTATATTCTTGTACATAGGGGCAGTATTATAGTAGTTATATTCTTGTACATAGGGGCAGTATTATAGTAGTTATATTCTTGTACATAGGGGCAGTATTATAGTAGTTGTATTCTTGTACATAGGGGCAGTATTATAGTAGTTATATTCTTGTACATAGGGGCAGTCAGTATAGTATGTACAGAGTTATATCCTGTACATGGGAGAGAGCAGTATTTATAGTAGTTATATTCTTGTACATAGGGGCAGTATTATAGTAGTTTATTATTGTTATAGGGGCAGTATTATAGCAGTTAGATTACTTGTACATAGGGGCAGTATTATAGTAGTTATATTCTTGTACATAGGGGAGCAGTATTATAGTAGTTATATTCTTGTACATAGGGGCAGTATTATAGTTATAGTTATATTCCTGTACATAGGTGACAGTATTATAGTAGTTATATTCTTGTACATAGGGGCAGTTATAGATATATTCTGTACATAGGGGGCAGTATTAATAGATTATTCCTGTAATGGGGCAGTATTATATAGTATTCTTGTACATAGGGGCAGTATTATAGAGTATATTCTGTAATAGGGGGCATTTATAGTAGTTATATTCTTGTACATAGGGGCGTATATAGTAGTTATATTCTGTACAAGGGGCAGTATTATAGTAGTTAATTCTTGTACATAGGGGCAGTATTATAGTATATATTCTTGTACATAGGGGGCAGATATAGTTATATTCTTGTACATAGGGGCGATTATAGTAGTTACATATACTTTAGATTTTCCTGATTTAGTAGTATCTTTATACTCCTGCAAACGCAAATGTTAATTCTCTAAATGAGCTTTTCTTCACTGTCTGTACGCGTTGGTGTGTGCGTTGAGCACCTTATTCATGATGTAATGGGTTTTTCTTTTTGCTGTGTTTTAGCTTTTGACTGACGTGACTAGCTTGGGTATTGTTGAGTTTTGGGAACGCTCCTCCCTGATAGCCTGTGACCTTAGTGAATTGCAGGAATGTTGAATACACAAGGGTTCATTTTCAAAGTTGCAAAGGTCATCTTATTGAGCTCTTATTTTTAGACGGAGGCTTTCAATAAAGTGAAATATTACAGAAAGTGCTGAGCACTCGGAACAATACAAAGTGTGTAAAGTAAGTATATCTGTCACTCGCACATTAAACATGTAATAAAGCGCTGACCCTCCGCGGTGAACTCGCTTTCCTGACTCTGGTGGCCCATTGGCAGCTCAGCATTCGAGCGCCGGACTCCTGTCTGCTCCTTTCTTCTCTGTATCCTGGTTTTTTGCACTTTTCTATGGTTTGTCCATCCCAAAAATAAGAAGAATTGCCAAGCACCATGTTATGCCACTCAGTCTTCATTACCGTAACTTTTTAGAACATTTTTAGATCGTTTTACCCATTTACCACATAGAGCAACCACCATGTGCAGCATGTAATTTCTTTAGTCTCTGCTTCTCCATTGTACTCACAAAGCATGGTGACTCAGTGGTTAGCATACAGCCTTCCAGCGCTGGGGACCTGGGTTCATGTCCAGGGTCAACATCTGCAAAGAGTTTGTATGTTCTAATCCGGTCGTGTGTGGTTTCCTCTGGGTTCCTCCCGGTTTCCTCCCACACTCCAAAACATACTGGTAGGGTGATTAGATTGTGAGCCCCATTTCGGACAGGGACTGATTTGGCAATCTCTGTGCAGCTCTGTGTATCTGTGTGTGCTATATAAATAAAGTATATATTCAATTTTCCTATTACTTACACTTTATTATTTGAACAATGTAAATATATGCTTTTCCTCAGCCATTTGGAGGACGGGATTATCCGTCTGCTTGTTTTCTACTGCTAAAAAAACATGATTGTGTCTTCACTCTCGTGTTTTATTTTTTTTTTTAAAATAAAATGTGATAAAATATGCTTTTTTGGAATTTTTACCATTAAGGGGTTATACGGGTTTAAATTTTTTTTATGGCCGGGCTGGGGAGGGCTATTAAACACATAAACATGGACTTACCTCCTCCGGTGCTGCCGATGTCCCGCTCGCGGCCCGTCTTCTCCGTGCGCCGGTTTTCAGTACAGGGCGCACAGGGAGCTTTCCGGCCGGCCGGATGCTCCCATGCGCACCATCTCCAGCGCTTACAACGCTGAGAGATAGGGACGAATGGGAGGAGCCGTCCACAACGTGGACCGGAAGCTCCCTGTGCGCGGCTTCCGTGCCCGCTTTTGTTTACAGGGCCGGATCGAAGTGACCGCAGCGCAGGACATCGGCAGTGCCGAGGAGGTAAGTTTATGTTTAACTAGCCCTCCCCAGCCCGGCCATAAAAACATTTTTAAACCGATAACCCCTTTAAAGCGGGTCGTCGCTGCAAATTGTACTAAACTCCCACAAGTTCCTTATGGCTGGTTGGTTTAGTGTACCAAATCACCATTTAGCTAGCACAGAGGTGCACAACCTTTATTGGTTTTAAGGGCCCGCTAAACTTCAAATGGGCCCGCACTAGTACCAGCACTCTAGATCCTAGCACACAAAAACCACAGTAAACAATGCTAATAACTAACTACAGGCCCAAGAGGCAGACTACCACACAGGGCAACAAACCAGATGGTAATAATACTGGAGACCCCCTTAGAGCAGAATCAATACTGGAAACCCCCCTAGAGCAGACATATAATACTGGAGACCCCCTTTCTAGAGCAGACGTATAATACTGGGACCCCCCTTCAGAGCAGCCGGATATACTGACCCCCCCCTCCTAAGCAGACGTTATACTGCAGACCCACCCCTTCCCTAGAGCAGACGTATAATACTGGAAGACCCCCCTTTCTGAGCAGACGTATAATACTGGAGCACCCCCTTCCTAGAGCAGAAGTATAATAATGGAGGAGAGCCCCTTCCTGAGCAGACGTATAATACTGGAGACCCCCCTTAACTAGAGCCAGACGTATAATACTGGAGGACCCCCCTTCCTAGAGCAAGACGTATAATAATGGAGACCCCCCTTCCTAGAGCAGACGTATAATAATGGAGACCCCCCTTCCTAGAGCAGACGTATAATAATGGAGAACCCCCCTTCCTAGAGCAGACGTAAATACTGGAGACCCCCCCTTCCTAGAGCAGACGTATAATAATGGAGACCCCCCTTCCTAGAGCAGACGTTAATAAGGGATTTCGTAGAAGTAATACTGGAGACGACCTAGAGCAGATGATAAACTGTAGACCCACCCTACAGCAGATGTATAATACTGCAGACCCCCCCCAGAGCAGACCTATAATAGCAGACCCCCTACAGCATATACGTAATACTGGAGACCCCCTACAAGCAGATATCCTACTGACAGGACCCCCCACAGAGCAGGCATATAATACAGGAGACCCCCTAGAGCATGCATATAATACTGTGGACAGCAACCATTTATTTAATCTAAATGCTGAATCTGAACGCTATAAATTAGACAAAAAGTTTTAAACTCACTAAAAATCACATTAAGGTTTGTGTCTTTTATGATTTGGTGTAACTCAGGAAGAAGACATCTCACTGTTGTTGGTTTTCATGTTCCTTTACAAAGGGACCTGCACTAGAGGATGTGAGTAATATATCATTACTCCCTGTAAGTCGTAAAACGCAATTTTTTTCAGGAAAGAAAGTTGGTCTCGACCTTGTTCTGTAAGGAAGATTAATGGGCCAGAACCTGACACCAACATAACATATTCAATCTGCTCTATGGGAGAAAATGTAACTACGGCAAGCTAAATGCACATGAATTTTTACGTCACGTGTTTGGGGGTTTCCTGCAAGTAGCTTTTGATCCACAGGTAGGAAGGATAGAGACCGAAGGCTTTAATTACAATACAAGTTAAACCAATTTTGCTCAATATCCCCTGGTCTAAAAGATACGGACAATCTGCCTCCTCCTCCTGCTCTATACCATGCTGCCTGCATATAGGACATTGGGGCACATTTCTAAGGGTCCATGGACCGCCGGACTGTGTCTGGTTTTCAAATTGCCAAATGCCCCGGGTTTTTGGCCCACGCGATCAATTGGTGGCATGCACACGACAGAAATGGGGGGCGTTTGTCTCGGACAACCCGACGGATCGGAAAACCTTGGAATTTAAAAAGCTAAATGTGTCGCAATATCACGATTCACATGCACCAGGAAGATGAAGGTGAACTCCGGTGGACTCCTGCTCCATAACATGTGCCTGCAGATAGGACACTATGTACAATCTGCTCAGCTCCTCCTGCTCCATAACATGCTTGCCTGCAGATAGGACACTTGTACAATCTGCTCAGCGCCTCCGCTCTATAACACAAGCTGCCTGCAGATAGGACACATGTACAATCTGCTCAGCTCCTCTGCTCCATAACATGCTGCCTGCAGATAGGACACTATGTACAATCTGCTCAGCTCCTCCTGCTCCATAACATGCTGCCTGGCAGATAGGAAACTATGTCCCATCTGCTCAGACCCCCTACTCTATAACATGCTGCAGCGGTAGGACACTATGTACAACTGATCAGAAACCCTGCCTCTATAACATGCTGCCTGAGATAGGACCATATGTACACAATCTGCTTAACTTCCCCTGCCTCTATAGAGTGCTGTCTGCAGATAGGACACATGACCAATGTACTCAGCTCCTCCTGACACTGTTGTTTGTACAGTCTGACTGCTCTTGGCTCATAACAGACCGCCTGCAGTACAAATTTACACAAGCATATGGAGGGACTCAGTTTCTTTCATCTCCATTTGACGCCTCCATAATAAACACCAATGCATAGTGTGTGACCTGTATTCATAGCCCTTGAGTATTGGTAGGTAACATCTTTGTCACCTCCTGTAATGGGACACAACTGACCATCTCCAGTCATAGTGTTATCCGGGGATAATAAGTCACATCATGAACAGATTAAATATAACAGATCCGACATTCTGATCCATAACAGTGTCTAAGACCCGCCTATGTGAAGCAGGTCATGAGAAGACCCTTCTCCACCCTATTTTATCATCTTTTTGCCACTTTAAACGTTTCTAATTTGGACATGGAGAAACATTTATGGAACAAACTTCAAACTCTAAACAAAAAGAAACCGTTTCCATCCCTGAAACCAAAGGATGTTTATAGGAGCTGCCCAATTCACGGACAACCTTCATATTTCACTGAAAGTTTCGTCGACAATTATCTATACGGCAAAATTCCTCTATTTTGCTATCAAGTTTTGCCGAGCGATGAAGACGGTGAAATGTACGACACATTGACAAGCGCACAGCGTATTGTAGCCCTGGTTACATCAACGCTAATGGTTTACATATGTCTGGGTGTACAGTGGGAGATGTTGTCTGGTACAGTTAGTGCGGTATTTTTATTTGTCTTTTTGTTACAGTACAGTCCGGTCACATGTTTTATGGCGCACAAAAGGGTGGAAAGACAAAAGATTGGAGAATGATGAGGCAACAGAATGCCCCCCCCCCCCTAGGGGAACTCCCGCCGACATCTCAAAACTGTTAACGAATATAATCACCAAATACGGACACTCAATCGAATCCTTCATCGGACATAAATCCAAAATAATGGAACATAATGTATAAAACTTTGCATGATAATACAAAGACACTATTTATAGATGTCTGCCCTAATTAAAAAATATGTGATCATTAAAGGAACAAAAATCCCCTGCTGGGGCCAACCTTCCCCTTCCTTTGTTCATTCTGTGTTTCCTTTCCATAGTTTGATGCAAGGAAAAGTACTAGAAATCCATGATTTTAAAGCAATAGTGTAACACTGACATGGAGTCCTCTTGGTGGTCATGTAATCTACTCCTAAAACAGTCTGTGGGTCGTCTAACCAGGGATGACAGCCATGTCCGCCCCAGCAGTTCCTCGAGTCACGTGTTTTGTTGCGGTTCGGCGATTTCAAGGGTCAGCTTCAAAAGAAATGCGTCCTTTTTTTACTAAAACCTTTGCATCGCAACACAGGTAGAACTGTACAGTGCAGCTTGACGCGTTTCGGAATTATATCCTTAGTCACGATCTTGCTCATGTGTTCTGGAATCAAGAAACTGATGTAGGGGTTAATTTTTTTGTTTTTGCTTTTCTAAGATTTTTGTAAACCCTCTAATAGTGAAAAGTTTCTGGTTGTTAGAGCCTTCCTTATTTGAGCTATAGAAAAAGAGATTAAAGAAAAAACAGTATGTTTGGTGGAGTGTGGGAGGAAACTGGAGGAGCCTGGAGTGAAAAAAACCCACCAACACAGACGAGAATACAAACTCTTTGTTCAAGATTTAAACCCGGGGACACTTTCCCCAGCATCTTGTTTCGCAAATTAAGATTTATGGTGTCCAGCCTATCAGACTGTTTGCAGTCTGGCCCTCCTCCTCTGAGTTATTAATGGAAGAGGGGTGGTGGTACAGACAAAGACTTGTCTACTAAGTATATACAGTTTGTAGAATTATGATTACTTATCGATGAAACTTATAACTGTTCGGCTGTCAGATTACATAGACTTGACGTCCCCTTCCATACGTTATTTGTGGTAGATTAGAGGGCGGTCCAGACTAAGAATCCGCCTACTAAGTATAACTAATTTATCATACTTCTAACGAGTTCGTATTAGACTTGTGATAACCCTGTAGTGAACTCTATAACCTCAGCTGTCAGATTACATAGACACTGACCAGCCTCCTCTCATTATTTATTTGTGGCTAGGGCGGTACAGACTACAGAGTCAGCCTCCTATGTAGTAACTAGCTTATTGTTCAGCTCCAAAGATCTGTATTGGACTTGTGATAATCTTATTAGTAGGAACATATTGCTGTCAGATTTAGCAGGCTGAACTGCCTTCTATAGTTATTTGTGGTAGAAATAGTCCAGCTTCTAAGCAATAACTAATTAATTCAACTCTAAAGATTTCTGTATTAGACCTGTGTTTAACCTTATTCGTGAATTATTGTTGTTAATCAGCTTCCAACTGTAGTCCTGGCGCTGCCATATTATAGTGTTTGTAGTCTGGACCGCCACCCACATATCCATTTATTAGTTTTTTGTATCTGGACTGCCCCATTAAGTTGCTTGTAGTCTGGCCGCCCCATTATAGTTGTTTTTGTAGTCTGGACCGTCCCATTTAGTTGTTGTAGTCTGGACCGCCCCTTTATATGTTGTTAGTCTGGGACTGCCTGCCATTATAGTGTGGTGTTTAGTCTGGACCGCCCCATTTAGAGTTGTTTGTAGTCTGGACCGCCCCTTAACCCACTAGTCAGATAAGTAACTAGTTTACCTACGCTGCTTAAAACAGACAAACGTTCAAAAGAGAACCTATAACATGAAGTGTTAGTTAAAGTAAGTTGTTAAACGTGAACCTCCCCTTTTATTCCCAGTCGGATTTAACAGTCATTTCAATTGATGCAACACAACAAACTTCAAGCTAAAAAGTATTTGGACGTTTGCAGATGCTTCAGATCTGTCCTGTACCTTCCTGTGTATGCACCGCTGAGGAGTCCGTGGGAGATTAGGCACACATCTAAACAACGCGGTTGCAAGAATCGGCGCTCTGGGAATGTGTTAATGATTCCGGTCTCCTCGCAGCCATCATCCTGACAAGCCATTTTCCAAGTTGCTAAGTTGTATGGCACACATATTAGGAACAATTTTTTTCGTTCTTAGCAGGAAAAGTCTTAACTAAAGTTTACTATTGAGTTCTAGCACTTGAAATCATTTATCAGGTCATTTAAACTTCAAACAAGAATGTTTTCTATCGTTGTGTCTAGCTGTGTGTACTCATATAGCATCGCTCTACCTGGTGTTCATCACAATAGGCTCCAGGGTGGATTTGGGGAATGAAAAATAAAGCTCCTTTTTTAATGCTAAATATAGAGGAATGTTGGAAAGAATCCAAAGGATGATCTTGAATTATCAAGCCATTGTTTGTGGGGCAGTACTGTGGTGTGTCCACGAGAGTCAACTCTCACCAACGTCTTGCAAAAAGGGGTCAGATATCTGGTGAACGCTCCAGCACTTCATGCCAAGTTCTTTGTGTTTCCTAAGTACAGAAAGACATTGGGGGGAAATTTAGTTCCTAAATCCTCCAAACACTTGTCTTACATGTCTGTGTACAGTTTCTATCGTTTTACGTATTCATATTGTTATAAGTCAACATGAGGCCTTAAAGAGAGTATCCACATGGAAACAATATATTAAATAACCACTTTCTTTACATTCACTGGTTACAAACAAATGGCAGTTTCAAAATTAATTCCAAACCTCTCCTCATACAGTCCCTATATTTACAATTTTGGTTGACCCCTGGAGCCCGATGCATAATCTCTGACTATGGTCAGATTCTATATGCAGATAGCTTCTCTTATTTCTGGCCACACTGCAGTGCTCTCTGCCTCCTGCCCTCCCCCTGCCATTACAAGACGAGCTCAGACTCGGGGCACTGTCTGTTGCCGACAAGCGCCGGGTGCAGAGACTACTCTACAGAAACTATAAGGTTTTATCAGCAGAGCTGACTGTGCGTGGAATGTAAGTGAGTAGCATATGCTTGAGAGTGTCCATTGTGTGAATGTTATCCATTTCATGGGTCTCTTATCTCTGATCTGTTAATCTCTGTGTCAGATACTAGTAGAATGTTCAGGAGCTAAAAAGTGTTATAAACCCTGTACCTAGGATACATCTAAGCACATTGTCCAGCACACAGTTATCTCATAGCACAGAGGGAAGGGATCATCAAGTGCTGCTTAGAGAGAGTCCCGCCACACACTCTGGAAATTACACTGAGCATTCACTGAGCGATAGGAGCTAAAAGAGCATAAACACTGAGTACAATTGTAACATAAGTTTAAATATGATTCTTCATGGGAAAACCCCATTAAGATGCACCATAATATTTGGCACAAAGCAAAGTAAGGTACTATAGGCCATAAGAAGCTACCCAAAATAAACATAAGGGTATTACTCTAATCGTTATAACGTGATGATCAGGAGATTTTAGACCCACCCCAGAACCGCACGTTCTAGTCTGGCCAAGAAGTATATGTGCTGTGAATGGGCTTGGGGAGACAGCAATAGTTTTTGAATGTTTTCACCTTCCATAGTTTCAGTTTGCTGGGCATGGGAGTCAAGTGGGCGTTCTATTGTTTACGTTTTCCCACGGAGAGAGGTACAGAGGTGAACAATAGAGACCCCCATTGTACTTCCCAAGCATGGAAAAACAGGTGTAGTCACAGGTTTATCATTCCAAGCACTAGACCACCCCTAAGAACTTAAAACCTGCCAGTCAATATGTAGAATATTAAAAAAATATTTAATATTTCACCTAAAAAACAAAGTTTTGTGACTGTTGTAACATGTTTTAATGCAGTTTGTATAAAATAAATTATAGCGGAGATCACAATTCTTAAGGGTAAAATTTCTTTAATTAGCGAGAGGCAAGCGTTACCCTGAACACTCAATTAAAAACCAGATTATGGATTGGGACAGCGCTGCCTTATAATTTTATTAATCGGAGTTTTTAGGCCACAGTATGATAGCTTCTATTCATCCTCCATTCGTCTAATACTCTAACTGTCGTGAATACTGCATACTCAAGGTAGTAAATTTCCTTTTTCTGATTTGTTGTAGCATATATCGTTTATGGGTTGTCCCTCCAGTTTCTGATAATAAGCCCCAGATAGATTTTCTGACTGGGCTACACTCCACCACTGATAGGGGAGGCTTTGCAGCATCTTTGGTTTTTTTCATAATCGCCTCTATTGGAGATAACTGCGGGTACCAGAATCGATTTTAAGGGGTTTTTCTCCTTACGTAGGATTGATTTTTGATTGAGGCGAGAGCCTACCACATACATTGGGGGTCATTTACTAAGGGGCCCCGAATCGCGTTTTTTCTGAGGGGTTACTATCGAAAATTCCGATTTGTGGACGATTTTTTTTTTTTTTTTTTCTCCCTGAATTGAAAAACCCGACGGATCCAGAAACAACCGCCGCATTTAAAAAAAAAAAAAAAAAAGTCACTTGACACCGCTTACCTTCACCCAGGTAGGACGGTTGAACTTCAGTGGCACTCCGACGAAACTTCACGCACGCAGCAGCGACACCTATGGACATCGGTGGGAATACCTTAGTGAATCGCCTGAGAGAGAATGACCGAATCCTCCCTGAGAACCTCCGCTTGGATCCAAAAGGACCGGGTGGATTATAAATCTGCCACATGTTGTAGTGACCATGTCTGATATACAGCATCTCTCACATTATAAAATATAGATACCCGGCATCATTGCTAAAAATAATTTGTGTTAAATCCCAATAGGTAAAAAAGTGTTAAGATGAAGGCTCCTGTGCGTTCAAGGTTTACAACAAAACTCAAGATAGCCAAGAATATCTCCAAATTACAATTATGCATTGTATGATTTAAACATACACAGCATTAGCAGCTTCAATTGTTGGTGTTGGAAGCAGGACCACACGCATTTCTCTTTGTGAGTGACAGGATTAGAACAAACAGCTTTCTCTATGAGTGGTGAGGAAACTGCAGGAGCTCACAGGCTGGTCCTATGAGTGGTGGACAGGACTCACCGCTTTCTCTATGAGTGTGGACAGACTCACAGGCGTTTCTCTCTATGAGGGGTGGATGAAGCAGAACCCATAGGCTTCTACTATGAGTGGTGGACAGACTACCAGGCTTTCTCTATGATGGTAGAACATGGCACACAGGCATTCTCTATGAGGGTGGACAGGACGCACAGGCTTTTTCTCTATAATTGGGTGGAGGAAGCTATGGCACTCCATTCTTTCTCTGTGTAGCAGAGGAACATCGACAGCGGACGTCGCAGTTTTTCTCGTGTGTAGTGGGAAGGGGTGGGAGGGGGAGGAAAACAGGAATCAAGCAAATTTCTCTAGTGTTGGGTGGGCAGGAGATATGACTCACAGGCTTCTTCTATAAAGATGAGGAAAGCTTGGAATCACGGCTTCATATCTGAGATCCGGAAAAAAAAAAAAATTAAAACCACTTTTTACAAAAAACACTAATGAAAACTATACTGTTATGTTTTATTATATACATTAATTAATTTTTTTTATGAGTAGGGGTTTGCCCAATTGTAATCCCTAGTGATGTTTCACAATAGAGATAATTTTAACCCACTACTTCACTCATTTATTCTATAGATTTTTGTTTAGTTCCTAGTAGACTCATGTGTTGTCACGTGTAAGATTCCGATTGTTGCAAGGACTCTGTAAGCAACTCTGCATGATCCCTCTAGTTTCTGTTGTACTGATACAATGTACTTAAGATTATCAAGGTACATGTGTTTAATAGCACTTTCATTTAGCTGTGGATTGCCTTTTACATCAAATGAACATTTCGATATGCATTTCATGTGGTGGAGTTTTCTTTAAGTTATGTCTTTTTTTATGATTTGGTATCTTACTTGATTACCAAATAATATCTGGCATATACATCAGGGAAAAACGGAATAAAGAAGAAAAGTTATTACTAAGAAACTAAAGATCCCCAGGTCGGCCTACCTAAGCCCACACTTGCACTGTTTGCGGATGAAGTAGATCCCGGAGACGCTGAATTGTTGAAACAAGTGCAACGATACTCCAAAAGAGCAAGAAAAACTTATAACAAAAGGCGACAGATGTTGAGTAAGTAAAAAAAAACCCCTTGTGACCATTGAAAATTCAGAAAATAAAACTAATAAATAGAAACTATTTGAAGTAGTGTTACATATTTGCCCACTGTATGTTCTTCTTGTGGAGCTTCAAGTTTCAGAGCTCAGTGTGTTCCCTGGAAACGCTGCTTCTTTTCTTACCTCCCTTTATGTTTATTTATATTTTATTTTCAATTTTTCATCTTTTACCATCCCGCTGTTTGCATTAACATTTTTTCTATGCTACCATTTGACATAAATGAAGACTGACGTCATATTCGGAATACAGCATAAAAAAGGCATAAAATCCAGTAATTTCATGTTGTTTTTATATAAGCTGACGACTTGACACCTCATTTTGAAGATAATGTCCAATATACAGATTTTTTGGCCAATGACTGTAGTTATCTAGCCTTAGTATTTGGTCTCACTGCAAACTTTGGAGCCTGGAACACTATATATGAGGAAATACCCTTTGACATTGGACAAATCATTGGAAAACAATGGATCCGGTTTTGGTCAAATCAATGTGACATTGGTTTACACATACCAGAACCATAACAAAGCTGTAGGACAGTGGTAGGTATGGGTCTGGAGAAATGGGGTTGAGGTATGGACCTTTGCTACTATTGTTTGGGGGTGGTTAGAATGCAATGCTTGACCTGCTGCTCCATCAATTAGTAAAATTAGTTGCCTCCATTCTCGTGAGTGGCCACCAACGTTCTGTAGAAACTTGGGTACAACCCATTCTAAAGAGAGTCCATGTCTGTGTATTAGAGCTTGCCCAGACAAATTAATATTGTAGTGACCAAGCTCAGGCTGCTACTCTAACGTACAGTTGGGTGCTGCCTGGCGTTCCCACCCCAAGATTAGGAAGCACTGTGATGTATCTATACAGCGCTTCTCCCTGTACCCCCCTTTTCAGGATTTCAGGGAATTGCTTAGTTTGATCTTAGCCAATCATGGACAAACAATGTTCTCTGGGAAAATATGCAACAATGACCCAAATGCCCAGTAAATCTGTGACTCCTCCTCCTAATGGAAAGATCTACCGTTTTCTAGACCTGAAAGATCAGAGGGAAAAATTGTGGGGCAAAAAGGATTTATATCCAATGTAAACCTCTGACGCTCCTCGATCTTTCTGGCATGACGTTCTTCTAATATGTGGTACGTTTTTTGAGTATTTATACCCTTCCGTGATTTGTGTAAGATATATGAAACATATAAATGTTGAGCAACCTGCTACCATTACCATGGGCAAAACAACGACTTATTATTCATGGTTCTTGCCATACATCAGGGGTTAAATCTTATTAATATCCAATAATAGGCTAGGAGGTTTCTCTGACCTTCCATTTGTAGCAGGAGAGGTAAGCCAATATTTTCCTTTCTATGTCCATAACTTCGACGCTTTGCTCCAGGACAACTGGGTGGGGGTGATGTTCCATGGCTGAGTTATAGTAGAGGTTCCCCCCCTCCCCACTCCCCCACCTCCCCGATAACATGTAATCCGCTACTGTTCCACCTATACACAGATGATATTACCTGCGCCGCTCTGCCAGGGGTTTGGCCGCCTCTTGTGTGAAATGCAACACGAGGCAGATGGGAAAAACACAAAGATTTATCACGTTGTCTACACCCGTGGTATTTCTTTCATAAATCTTTTTTTCTCAGTGTGAATTTTCTCGTATCTCTCTGCGTCTTTACTATCAACATGAAACAAGAGCAAAATAGAAGTCATTTATGTGAAATTGTCTGTAAGCCAAAATTAAGAGCAGGTTAAATGTCTTGGTTATACAATGTTTGTCCATGTTATTCCATGCCTATGTTTTACCTATCCTTTAGTAAGTTATACATGAAGTCTACCTTTCCTTTCTTTTTGTCTTGTAGACAAGGACGTAAATTGAGGGTGGGGACCCCCGGCCCTTGTCTTTTTAGCGGCCGAAAAAGCAATACTATACAGTTTGAGAACCTTAATACAAACTATGCAATGGGACCCAACAGCGTCATGTTATAGCCACTGGCCTTCAAATATCTTAAAATGAGTAGAAAGATGTGACTGGTTTTGGAAAAAAAAAGTCCTTTTTTTGTTTTCTTCTTATTACCTGTAACAATAAACTTTATGCTTCGGTCCTATTGGATAATGTCCTCCCCATTTTCTTCCTCCTATCTCCGCTGAGAGGGTTTTATCTCAGTCTCTGAAGTAGCCGTGATATCTAGTTTTTTAAGGAACATGGATCAATAAGAAGGTTGGTGAAGGGAATACACCTGACTACAGAGCGGGCTGTTTTGTAGTCAGGATCCCTAGGTATTGTGAACACGCAGATACAATCACACACATGACTTCATGATTTATTTTTTATGTTCCTTAATAAGGTTGATGAATAGATAAAACAGTGCTTTTGCAGTAAGTACGGCAAGGACCGATACAGTATAAGAAGTATGAAAACTGATCAAGCCCAGATAGCCATTCCTACAAGTTTTTTCGACTTGCCATAACTGCTTGGCACCATGCTCCTGACATTGTACTTGTTTCAATCTTTTATTTTGTCCGGTTTTTGATCGTGTCACTTGTGCAGACGGCAAGTACAGGAAGCTCCTTCTTCAGCTCCTGTGAAGCTGATCTCTTTGTCTTTTCCAGATTTCTTGGTTTTCCGCTTACATAGACATGGTTTCAAAAGCTGTCGTTATTTTTATTTTTTTTTTTTATCTCAATTTGTAAAAAACCTATTTTTATTTACCATGTTTTGCGAGCAAATGGTCACACAGAGAACAGTGTTGGGGTTTAAAGATGCCTTGTTCAAATTCTGAATGGTTTTCTTCTAATATCAAACTATTTGAAGAGCAGGTACCTCGGGGGGATTGTGATAACTAGGGAACCTCTACTTGTTGCCATCCCGCATGCAGTTAAAATGATTTTTTCTTTTTTCTTTCAAACAATCAACTGTGTGAAGCACCGATGAATTATTCAGGTATGTATAGCCGTTCGGGGAGTAAGAGCCTCACTTGTCGGAGACTTAGACCAGTTGATTATCAGGTTTGTACTACTCAGCTATACTGGATTGTGTTTCAAGACATACCTTAATTTATGCAAAAACGGAAGTAGTAGTCATTGTAAAATCAGCCTCGAGAATTTCCAGCCCGGGGGTGTTACGTATGTACAGTGGTCAGTCCATGGTTTTTCGGTATGTAATTCCCACAAGTGCCCAGGAAGGTTCCAAAGCCACCAAAAACGTGACCACTACCCTTCACCAACATGTAGAGAAACCACTGATTGGTCACCAGACGTTTGTGACCATGGTCTGGTAGAAAGTGACTTGATGTTGCACTGATGAAGAGGGCAGGAGACCCAAAGGCCGGCACACAGTTTTCTCCTCTTTTGAGGGTTTCATCGAGATGTCTCAGTCCAGTGTATCTTTCTAGGAAATGGAGGATATGAGTCCAATGCGATGGTCTCTAAGATGTGACACAGCTGGTGCTGACCATGACCCAAACGGTACCAGGATAAGTCTTGCGTCTGGGCAGTTTTTCATTGTTGGGGAATATAAAAATCAATCATAAATAGTGTGGTGAGGATAGAAAATTATTACTGATCGTCTCCATGATATTGTTTGAGTACACAGAGCGTCCCGTCCCTAGACACTCTGCATTAGCGACATTTACTCCTGAGCGGAAAGATGGTCACAGGCGCGGGCCATGACATACACGTGATTTATATTATAATATAACCGGTCTGGTTCTCTGGCTCCTTGTCTCCTGGAGTAGTTTTCCTTGAGGGATTATCCAGACACGAGCGGAAAGCACAACAACCGGCTGTATAAATGGGAAAGTAGTTATATAGTACAGTGTGTGCACCGGAATTTGAGGTTTTTTTGGTGAGGGGTGATCAGGTTTTGGTCATAAAGCAAATGCGCAGTGAAGAGTTATAAAAGTTATACAAGTAACACTGACAATTTAACTTAAAGCGTGTCAATTTTTAAAAAGTGATCACACATATTGGGCTCTTAATCTATGTTACCAGACCAGAGAGTTGCTTCGCTGCTGGCAGAACATGAGACAGTGAGTTCAATGGCCGGCCATGCATGGGGGGATACGTTACAGCTGATAGACCGTTGCCAGGATCGCTTCTTGTCCCATGTTGGGGCGTTAGAGGATAAAACACTGTCTGGTTCCACAGTGATTACTTTGAGTTAAGCAGAGTACACACTGTCAAAATGAACCCCAAAAAGAAACCCGGCAATTTTATGGCCCTATCAAGATTAGAGAATAGAATGGAGAGAAATGGAGTTGTGTGTAAATAGCCTTATATGATTTTGGAGAACAATTTATCGGGTTAATAGCAGAGCAAATAGAGCCAGGACTTCATAAACTAGACATGGAGTCTTGATTACCCCTCCCACCACAGATGGCAGTGGAGAGTCCTGATTTCACTCACCCCACCACCACTGATTGGCAGTGAGAGTCCTGATACTACTGCCCAGCACACAACTGATTGGCAGTGAGAGTTCCTGATTACCGGTCCCACATACACCTGATTGGCGTGAGATCCTGATACCTGCCCCACACACACTGATTGGCAGTGAGAGTCCTGATTACCTGACACCCACGATCGTGAGTCTTTACTGCCACTCAGTGAGTTCGACTGAACTGTCCACCCAGGAACAGTGGATATACTCTGCCCCACACAATTGAATGACTGAAATGGTCCTGGGATCATCCCACCTATGGCTTTATGGCTATGGCAGGTTCTGTCTGTTGTATAGTGCCGATGCCATGGTTATTTCAAGCTCCCTCCCCTATATGTGGCACTTGGAGGCAGCCCAGCCCCTATGGTGTGAGATCCGGTTGTTTGACCCCACAATCTATTGCTGATGACTATCCTCATTATTGGAATCCAGTTCTAAAAATGTGCCAGGGGACCAGACGCCTGGGTCTTCGTGCTTATTTATTTGATAAAGGTAACCAACAAAAAATTATGGGGGATGAACTGTGCTCTAGTTCTTCCAGCTTCATTCCAGAATGTGTCCCTCTAAGTCATACTTGTCTATATGTCCAGTGAAGACTTTGGACTTTTGACTCTAAGCCAGATGACATACGTGTGTGATGCGAACAAATTTAGTTAAAAAAGACTGAATCTTTAATCTGATTGGATACTGCGGACAAGCTCCGGGCTGGAAAATTTTGGTTTCTAATGACGAAAGTGGTCTGAAAAGAATGTTATCGTCAGAAGCCCCATGCGTAGACTGCGTAACGATACAGACATGAGGAGGGTGGAAAAAGACAATATCGTACTTTAACTTATCTAATCGTTGATCCAAGATGAGAAGTCACTTAACCATTATGAAGATATGGTGCAATTTAAAAAAAGCAACTCTTTAAGTGTGGCACCTTCACAATAAGTTATGCCAACAGTCTCGGGTAAAGAATTCCCTCTATCCTGATGATGAAAACCTTCCTTGAATAGAGAATGTCGGTCTCGTCATGCTACCAGGCCTAGATGGAAAACATTATCTAGTATTGACCAACAGTTTAGTCATACATGGGTTGGAAGTAGAACATACAACCGAAGTGGCACAGCCAATTGGCGCTTCATTAATCTTTGAAGGAGCATGGAGTTGTTCTCCAATTCTTTCTCAGCTCAATGGTGGTTTGGCCAGGTTCACTTTACATGGTGATCATGGCTGATTTAGTCGTACATTGTATGAAAGTTAAGTAGAACCTCAATCCATTGTGCACCAGATGCAGTTTTGTTGTGACTTAAGGAAAACTGCCGTTCACTTACCTTTCATGGAGATTTAGGGAGGTTCTCCAGTGTGTTGCGCTCAACTAATGGTGGTTTTGGTCCACTTTCCTGTTTTAAATACGATGGAGGTCAGGATGGCCCAAAGGAATGAATATTGTAAAGGCAGTCGATTTTGGACGGACTAAGTTACCATGGATGATCAGGCCATGCAACTTTGATGTCCAATAACTGTGGTCAGGATATGATATAACACATAGCACATTTGCACAATAATGCTCTAGCCTGAAGTTCAAGAAAGTCTGCTGGCAATATGCCACCACCAACTAAGCATCAGTAGCCTCTAGGGGACTGGACCATAGTTGAGACATCAGTAGTGTTAATTAATAAATTTTATTATCTAGTGCATAGCTATTGATGTGACCACTGTCCAAAAGCCTAATTTTTACAGTAGTTTTCATGGTAATAACATTTGTATCTAGGGGTTTTTCTATACTGTCACTATTCTTTAATGGCCATAGCAATATCCGCTCAATGTTCACGCGTGGTTTTAGTACCGGTGCAACACTACTGACAGAAGCGGGAAAGGCTTCAGGGCGCATGCGCCAGACGTACAGGACATAGGTAGTGAAACCTTAATAGTCTACCCCGGCTTCAGGGCGCATGCGCCAGACGTACAGGACGTAGGTGGTGAAACCTTAATAGTCTACCCCGGCTTAGAGGCACATGCGCCAGACTTACAGGTCATAAGTAGAGAAGCTACACGTGTGGGTGGGCTATACTTCCTTATTCTGAAGGACTAGAGATGGGGCAACTGATTTTCTAGATATGAATAAATTTATAATATTTTAATATTTGTGACAGCTCCGGGTGTCAGTGTGTTCGTCACGCTGTATATAAGAAAACTTCCTATTTTCTCCAGAAAATATCAGTGTTTGTTCTGCGTGTTGATGGATCATCCAGATATCATCATGTATGTAGAGCGCGCGCAAGGTGATTCATTCTGCTGTGTGAGAGGAAGGTCTAGTAATACAAGGGAAGGTAAGGAGTGGCAGAGCGGTGAGATACATGCCAAAGCGGCGTCGCAGCACAGCCTACACAGTGATAATGGTAAATAGGAGGTTATGTAACTTTACTGTATATTACATTGCAATATCAATGCTTCACATTGTTGTATTGTAGCATGGAATAATACTGTTCAAATATGACAGAATTCCTAAATGAATCAACCACCATAAGCTTACATGTAAAATCCCCTAATATAATAGGGGCTGTACGCATTGTAGTTATTCTTGTACATAGGGGCGATTATTTAGTAGTTATATTCTTGTACAAGGGGACAGTATTATAGTAGTTATATTCTGTACTAGGGGGCGTATTAGTATTATAGTAGTTATATTCTTGTACTAGAGGGGCGTATTATAGAGTTATATTCTTGTACATAGTGTGGCAGTATTTAGTAGTATATTCTTGTACATAGGGGGCAGTATATAGTAGTTATATTCTTGTACATAGGGGCAGTATTATAGTAGTTATTATTGTACATAGGGGGCAGTATTATAGTAGTTATATTCTTGTACATAGGGGGCAGTATTATAGTAGTTATACTTGTAACATAGGGGGCAGTATTATTAGTAGTTATATTCTTGTACATAGGGGGCAGTATTAGTAGTTAATTCTTGTCATAGGGGGCATATATAGTATATTCTTGTACATAGGGGCAGTTTATAGTAGTTATATTCTTGACATAGGGCCAGTATTATAGTAGTTATATATTCTGTACATAGGGGCAGTATTATGTAGTTATATTCTTAAATAGGGGCAGTATTATAGTAGTTATATTCTTGTACATAGGGGCAGTATTATAGTAGTTATATTCTTGTACATAGGGGCAGTATTATAGTAGTTATATTCTGTATAGGCGGACAGTATTATAGTAGTTATATTCTTGTACATAGGGGGCAGTATTATAGTAGTTATATTCTGTACATAGGGGGCAGTATTATAGTAGTTATATACTTGTACATAGGGGCAGTATTATATAGTCAATCTTGTACATAGGGGCAGTATTATAGTAGTTATATTCTTGTACATAGGGGCAGTATATATAGTTATATTCTTGTACATAGGGGGCAGTATTAGTGTTATATTTTGACATAGGGGCAGTATTATAGTAGTATTTCTTGTACATAGGGACGTATTATAGTAGTTATATTCTTGTACATAGGGGGCGATTATAGTAGTTATATTCTTGTACATATGGGGAGTATTATAGTAGTTATTTCTTGTAATAGGGGCAGTATTATAGTATATATTCTTGTACATAGGGGCAGGTATTATAGTAGTTATATTCTTGTACATAGGGGGCAGTATAAGTAGTTATATTCTTGTACATAGGGGGCAGTATTACGTAGTTTTATCTGTACATGGGGCAGTATTATAGTAGTTATTCTTGTACTAGGGGGAGTATTATAGTAGTTATATTCGTGTAACATAGGGGCAGTATTATAGTAGTCATATTCTTGTACATAGGGGCAGTATTATAGTAGTTATATTCTTGTACATAGGGGCCAGTAGTTATAGTAGTTATATTCTTGTACATAGGGGCGAGTATTATAGTAGTTATATTCTTGTACATAGGGGCAGTATTATAGTAGTCATTCTTGTACATAGGGGGCAGTATTATAGTAGTTAATTCTTGTACATAGGGGGCAGTCAGTATAGTATTACAGAGTTATATTCCTGTACATGGGGAGAGCAGTATTATAGTAGTTATATTCTTGTACATAGGGGCAGATTATTATAGTAGTTTTTATTTTGTTATAGGGGGCAGTATTATAGCAGTTAGATTCTTGTACATAGGGGCAGTATTATAGTAGTTATATTCTTGTACATAGGGGAGCATATTATAGTAGTTATATTCTGTGACATAGGGAGCAGTATTATAGTTATAGGTTATATTCCTGTACATAGGGGACAGTATTATAGTAGTTATATTCTTGTCATAGGGGCATTAATTTAGATATATTCTGTACATAGGGGGCAGTATTAGTAGATATATTCCTGTACATGGGGGCATAAGTATTATAGTGTTATTCTTGTACATAGGGGCAGTATTATGAGTATATTCTGTATAGGGGGCAATTATAGTAGTTATATTCTGTACATAGGGGACGTATATAGTAGTTATATTCTTGACATAGGGGCAGTATTATAGTATTATAATTCTTGTACATAGGGGCAGTATTATAGAGTATATCTTGTACATAGGGGGCAGTATTATAGTTATATTCTTGTACATAGGGGCGATATAGTAGTTACATTACTTTAGATTTTCCTGATTTAGTAGTATCTTATACTCCTGCAAACGCAAATGTTAATTCTCTAAATGAGCTTTTCTTCACTGTCTGTAACGCGTTGGTGTGTGCGTTGAGCACCTTATTCATGATGTAATGGTTTTTCTTTTTGCTGTGTTTTAGCTTTTGACTGACGTGACTAGCTTGGGTATTGTTGAGTTTTGGGAACGCTCCTCCCTGATAGCCTGTTGACCTTAGTGAATTGCAGGAATGTTGAATCACAGGGTTCATTTTCAAAGTTGCAAAGGTTCATCTTATTGAGCTCTTATTTTTAGACGGAGGCTTTCAATAAAGTGAAATATTACAGAAAGTGCTGAGCACTCGGAACAATACAAAGTGTGTAAATGTAAGTTATATCTGTCACTCCCACATTAAACATGTAATAAAGCGCTGACCCTCCGCGGTGAACTCGCTTTCCTGACTTTGGTGGCCCATTGGCAGCTCAGCATTCGAGGCCGGACTCCTGTCTGCTCCTTTCTTCTCTGTATCCTGGTTTTTTGCACTTTTCTACTTGTTTCTGTCCACCCAAAAATAAGAAGAATGCCAAGCACCATTGTTATGCCACTCAGTCTTCATTACCGTAAACTTTTTAGAACATTTTTAGATCGTTTTACACCATTTACCACATAGAGCAACCACCAGTGCAGCATGTAATTTCTTTAGTCTCTGCTTCTCCATTGTACTCACAAAGCATGGTGACTCAGTGGTTAGCATACAGCCTTCCACGCGCTGGGGACCTGGGTTCATGTCCCAGGGTCAACATCTGCAAAGAGTTTGTATGTTCTATCCGTGTCGTGTGTGGTTTTCCTCTGGTTCCTCCCGGTTTCCTCCCACACTCCAAAACATACTGGGTAGGGTGATTAGATTGTGAGCCCCCATTTCGGACAGGGACTGATTGGCAATCTCTGTGCAGCTCTGTGTATCTGTGTGTGCTATATAAATAAAGTATATATTCAATTTTCCTATTACTTACACTTTATTATTTGAAGCAATGTAAATATATGCTTTCCTCAGCCATTTGGAGGACGGGATTATCCGTCTGCTTGTTTCTACTGCTAAAAAAACTATGATTGTGTCTTCACTCTCGTGTTTTATTTTTTTTTTTAAAATAAAATGTGATAAAATATGCTTTTTTGGAATTTTTACCATTAAGGGGTTATACGGGTTTAAAATTTTTTTTATGGCCGGGCTGGGGAGGGCTATTAAACACATAAACATGGACTTACCTCCTCCGGTGCTGCCGATGTCCCGCTCGCGGCCCGTCTTCTCCGTGCGCCGGTTTTCAGTACAGGGCGCACAGGGAGCTTTCCGGCCGGCCGGATGCTCCCATGCGCACCATCTCCAGCGCTTACAACGCTGAGAGATAGGGACGAATGGGAGGAGCCGTCCACAACGTGGACCGGAAGCTCCCTGTGCGCGGCTTCCGTGCCCGTTTTGTTTACAGGGCCGGATCGAAGTGACCGCAGCGCAGGACATCGGCAGTGCCGAGGAGGTAAGTTTATGTTTAACTAGCCCTCCCCAGCCCGGCCATAAAAACATTTTTAAACCGATAACCCCTTTAAAGCGGGTCGGTCGCTGCAAATTGTACTAAACTCCCACAAGTTCCTTATGGCTGGTTGGTTTAGTGTACCAAATCACCATTTAGCTAGCACAGAGGTGCACAACCTTTATTGGTTTTAAGGGCCCGCTAAACTTCAAATGGGCCCGCACTAGTACCAGCACTCTAGATCCTAGCACACAAAAACCACAGTAAACAATGCTAATAACTTACTACAGGCCCAAGAGGCAGACTACCACACAGGGCAACAAACCAGATGGTAATAATACTGGAGACCCCCTTAGAGCAGAATCAATACTGGAAACCCCCCTAGAGCAGACATATAATACTGGAGACCCCCTTTCTAGAGCAGACGTATAATACTGGGACCCCCCTTCAGAGCAGCCGGATATACTGACCCCCCCCTCCTAAGCAGACGTTATACTGCAGACCCACCCCTTCCCTAGAGCAGACGTATAATACTGGAAGACCCCCCTTTCTGAGCAGACGTATAATACTGGAGCACCCCCTTCCTAGAGCAGAAGTATAATAATGGAGGAGACCCCTTCCTAGAGCAGACGTATAATACTGGAGACCCCCCTTAACTAGAGCCAGACGTATAATACTGGAGGACCCCCCTTCCTAGAGCAAGACGTATAATACTGGAGACCCTCCTAGAGCAGACGTATAATACTGGAGACCCCCCTTCCTAGAGCAGACGTATAATACTGGAGACCCCCCTTCCTAGAGCAGACGTATAATACTGGAGACCCCCCCTTCCTAGAGCAGACGTATAATACTGGAGACCCTCCTAGAGCAGACGTTAATAAGGGATTTCGTAGAAGTAATACTGGAGACGACCTAGAGCAGATGTATAAACTGTAGACCCACCCTACAGCAGATGTATAATACTGCAGACCCCCCCCAGAGCAGACCTATAATACTGCAGACCCCCTACAGCATATACGTAATACTGGAGACCCCCTACAAGCAGATATCCTACTGACAGGACCCCCCACAGAGCAGGCATATAATACAGGAGACCCCCTAGAGCATGCATATAATACTGTGGACAGCAACCATTTATTTAATCTAAATGCTGAATCTGAACGCTATAAATTAGACAAAAAGTTTTAAACTCACTAAAAATCACATTAAGGTTTGTGTCTTTTATGATTTGGTGTAACTCAGGAAGAAGACATCTCACTGTTGTTGGTTTTCATGTTCCTTTACAAAGGGACCTGCACTAGAGGATGTGAGTAATATATCATTACTCCCTGAAGTCGTAAAACGCAATTTTTTTCAGGAAAGAAAGTTGGTCTCGACCTTGTTCTGTAAGGAAGATTAATGGGCCAGAACCTGACACCAACATAACATATTCAATCTGCTCTATGGGAGAAAATGTAACTACGGCAAGCTAAATGCACATGAATTTTTACGTCACGTGTTTGGGGGTTTCCTGCAAGTAGCTTTTGATCCACAGGTAGGAAGGATAGAGACCGAAGGCTTTAATTACAATACAAGTTAAACCAATTTTGCTCAATATCCCCTGGTCTAAAAGATATGGACAATCTGCCTCCTCCTCCTGCTCTATACCATGCTGCCTGCATATAGGACATTGGGGCACATTTCTAAGGGTCCATGGACCGCCGGACTGTGTCTGGTTTTCAAATTGCCAAATGCCCCGGGTTTTTGGCCCACGCGATCAATTGGTGGCATGCACACGACAGAAATGGGGGGCGTTTGTCTCGGACAACCCGACGGATCGGAAAACCTTGGAATTTAAAAAGCTAAATGTGTCGCAATATCACGATTCACATGCACCAGGAAGATGAAGGTGAACTCCGGTGGACTCCTGCTCCATAACATGTGCCTGCAGATAGGACACTATGTACAATCTGCTCAGCTCCTCCTGCTCCATAACATGCTTGCCTGCAGATAGGACACTTGTACAATCTGCTCAGCGCCTCCGCTCTATAACACAAGCTGCCTGCAGATAGGACACATGTACAATCTGCTCAGCTCCTCTGCTCCATAACATGCTGCCTGCAGATAGGACACTATGTACAATCTGCTCAGCTCCTCTGCTCCATAACATGCTGCCTGGCAGATAGGAAACTATGTCCCATCTGCTCAGACCCCCTACTCTATAACATGCTGCAGCGGTAGGACACTATGTACAACTGATCAGAAACCCTGCCTCTATAACATGCTGCCTGAGATAGGACCATATGTACACAATCTGCTTAACTTCCCCTGCCTCTATAGAGTGCTGTCTGCAGATAGGACACATGACCAATGTACTCAGCTCCTCCTGACACTGTTGTTTGTACAGTCTGACTGCTCTTGGCTCATAACAGACCGCCTGCAGTACAAATTTACACAAGCATATGGAGGGACTCAGTTTCTTTCATCTCCATTTGACGCCTCCATAATAAACACCAATGCATAGTGTGTGACCTGTATTCATAGCCCTTGAGTATTGGTAGGTAACATCTTTGTCACCTCCTGTAATGGGACACAACTGACCATCTCCAGTCATAGTGTTATCCGGGGATAATAAGTCACATCATGAACAGATTAAATATAACAGATCCGACATTCTGATCCATAACAGTGTCTAAGACCCGCCTATGTGAAGCAGGTCATGAGAAGACCCTTCTCCACCCTATTTTATCATCTTTTTGCCACTTTAAACGTTTCTAATTTGGACATGGAGAAACATTTATGGAACAAACTTCAAACTCTAAACAAAAAGAAACCGTTTCCATCCCTGAAACCAAAGGATGTTTATAGGAGCTGCCCAATTCACGGACAACCTTCATATTTCACTGAAAGTTTCGTCGACAATTATCTATACGGCAAAATTCCTCTATTTTGCTATCAAGTTTTGCCGAGCGATGAAGACGGTGAAATGTACGAACATTGACAAGCGCACAGCGTATTGTAGCCCTGGTTACATCAACGCTAATGGTTTACATATGTCTGGGTGTACAGTGGGAGATGTTGTCTGGTACAGTTAGTGCGGTATTTTAATTTGTCTTTTTGTTACAGTACAGTCCGGTCACATGTTTTATGGCGCACAAAAGGGTGGAAAGACAAAAGATTGGAGAATGATGAGGCAACAGAATGCCCCCCCCCCCCTAGGGGAACTCCCGCCGACATCTCAAAACTGTTAACGAATATAATCACCAAATACGGACACTCAATCGAATCCTTCATCGGACATAAATCCAAAATAATGGAACATAATGTATAGAAACTTTGCATGATAATACAAAGACACTATTTATAGATGTCTGCCCTAATTAAAAAATATGTGATCATTAAAGGAACAAAAATCCCCTGCTGGGGCCAACCTTCCCCTACTCCTTTGTTCATTCTGTGTTTCCTTTCCATAGTTTGATGCAAGGAAAAGTACTAGAAATCCATGATTTTAAAGCAATAGTGTAACACTGACATGGAGTCCTCTTGGTGGTCATGTAATCTACTCCTAAAACAGTCTCGTGGGTGGTCTAATCCAGGGATTGACAGCCATGTCCGCCCCAGCAGGTCGCCTCGTACGTCACGTGTTTGTTGTTCGTTCGCAATTGTCAAGGGTCAGCTTTCAAAAGAAATCTGTCCTTTTTTTACTAAAAACCTCTGCATCGCAAAAGGTAGAACTGTACAGCAGTATGACCGCGTTTCGGAATTATTCCTTAGTCACGATCTTGCTATAGTGGTTTGGAAATCAGAAATAGTAGGGTTAATTTTTTGTTTTTGACTTTTCTAAGATTTTTGTAAATGCCCTCTAATAGTGAAAAGTGTCTCTGCGTTTTAGAGCTTCTTATTGAGGCTCATAGAAAACAAGATTAAGAAAAAACAGTATGTTTGTGGAGTGTGGGAGGGAAACTGGAGGGCCTGGAGGGAAACAAACCCACGTCAACACAACGAGCATACAAACTCTTTGTTCCATGAGTTTAACCTGGGGACATTCCCCAGCATCTTGTCTTCGCTGAAGGGATTTATGGTGTCCAGCTATCAGACTGTTTGCAGTTGGCCTCCTCCTCTTAGTTATAATGGGAAGAGGGTCGGGGTACAGACAAAGACTTGGTCTACTAAGTAATACTAGTTTTGTAGAATTTGATTATTTATCGGTGAACTTATAACTGTTTCAGCTGTCAGATTACATAGACTTGACGTGCCCCTCTCCATTAGTTATTTGTGGTTAAGATTGAGGGCGGTCCAGACTAAGAATCCGCCTACTAAGTATAACTAATTTATCATACTCTAACGAGTTGGTATTAGACTTGTGATAACCCTAGTAGTTGAACTCTATAACTCTCAGCTGTCAGATACATGACACAGTTGACAGCCTCCATCTCATTAGTTATTTGTGGTTAGGGGCGGTCCAGACTACAAGTCAGCCTCCAATGTAGAACTAGCTTATTGTTCAGCTCCACAGATTCTGTATTGGACTTGTGATAATCTTATTAGTGGAACATATTGCTGTCAGATTTAGCAGGCTGAACTGGCCTTCTCATAGTTATTGTGGGTAGAAATAGTCCAGCATTCTAAGCAATAACTAATTAATTAACTCTAAAGATTCGTATTAGACCTGTGTTACCTTATTGTGGAATTATTGTTGTTACATGCTTCAAACTGTAGTCCTGGGCTGCCATATTATAGTTGTTTGTTAGTTCTGGACCGCAACCCACATTACCCAATTATTAGTTTTTTGTATCTGGACTGGCCCCATTATAGTTGTTTGTAGTTGGCCGCCCCATTATAGTTGTTTTTTGTAGTCGGGACCGTCCCATTATAGTTGTTGGTGTCTGGGACCGCCCCCCTTTATATTTGTTGTAGTCTGGGATCTGCCGCCATGATAGTGTGGTCGTTAGTCTGGACCGCCCCATTATAGAGTGTTTGTAGTCTGGACCGCCCCTTAACCACTAAGTCAGATAAGTACTAGTTTACCTACGCATGCTTAACAACAACAACGTCAAAAGATGAGTACCCTATAATGAAGTGTATTAAAGTAAGTTTGTTAAACGTGAACCTTCCCCTTTTATCCCCAGTCGAGATTTAACAGTCATTTTCATTGATGCAACAACAACAAATTCAAGCTAAGAGTATATTGGAGTTTGCAGATGCTCAGATCTGTCCTGTACCTTGCCCGGTATGCACGCTGAGGGAGCGTGGGAGATTAGGCAGCACATCTAAACAAGCGGGTATGCAAGAACGCGCTCTGGGATGTGTTATGATTCCGTCTCCTCCGACGCCATCATCTGACAAGCCATTTTCCACAGTTGCTAAGTGTATGGCAACACATATTAGGAACAATTTTTTTTTCGTTCCTTAGCAGGAAAAGTTCTTAACTAAAGTTTACTATTGAGTTATTAGCCTTGAAAATTTATCAGGTCATTTAAACTTCAGCAACAAAGAATGTTTTCTATCTTGTGACTAGCTGTGTGTATCATTATAGCAAGTTCGCTCTACCTGGTGTCACTCAAATAGGCTCGCAGGGTGGGATTTGGGGAATGCAAAAATAAAGGCTCTTTTTTAATGCTAATATAGAGGAATTTTGGATATAGATCCAAAGGATGATCTGAATTACAGCCATTGGTTTGGTGGGGCAGATACTGGTGTGATGTCCACGAGAGTCAACTCTCACCAACGTCTGCAGATAAGGGGTCAGATACTCTGGGTGAACGCTCCAGCACTTTTCATGCCAAGTTCTTGTTGGTTCCTAAGTACGAAATACATTGGGGGGAAATTTAGTTTCCTAAATCCTCCAACACTGTCTTACAGTCTGTGTACATTCTTATCTTTTTACGTGATTCATATTGTTATAAGTCAACATGAGGCCTTAAAGAGAGTATCCACATGGAAACAATATAATAAATAACCACTTTCTTTACATTCACTCGGTTACAAACAATGCAGAACTTTCAAAATATAATTCCAGAACCTCTCCCTCATAAGTCCCGTTATATTTACATTTTGGTTGACCCTGGGCCCGATTGGCTAATCTTCTGACTATGGTCAGTTCTATTCTAGATAGCTTCTCTTATCGCACATCTGCAGGCTCTCTGCCTCCTGCCCTCTCCCCTGCCATAAAGACGAGCAACTCGGGGCACTGTCTGTTGCCGAAGCAGCAGGTGCAGAGACCTACTCTACAGGAAAGCATAAGGTCTTTATAGCAGGAGCTGACTGTGCCGTGGTAATGTAAGTGAGTGAGCATATGCTGAGAGTGTCATTGTGTGAATGTTAATCCATTTCATGGGTCTCTTATCTCTGATCGTTAATCTCTGTGTCAGATACTAGTAGAATGTTCAGGAGCTAAAAAGTGTGTATAAACCCTGTACCTCGATACATCTAAGCACTTGTCAGCACACAGTTATCCTCATAGCAACAGAGGGAAGGGATCATCAAGTGTCTGCTTAGAGAGAGTCCCCGCCCCACTCTGGAAATCTACACTGAGCATCACTGAGCGATAGGAGCTGTTAAAAGAGCAATAAAACTTGAGTACAATTGTAACATAAGTTTTAAATATGATTTCATGGAAAAAACCCCATTAAGATGCACCATAATATTTGGCACAAAGTCAAAGTAAGTACTATAGGCGCATAAAAGCACCCAAATAAAATAAGGGTATTCATCTAATCGTTTATAATCTTGATGGATCAGGCAGATCTTTAGACCACCCAGAACCCGCACGTTCTAGTCTTGGCCAAGAAGTAATGTTGCTGTGAATGGCTTGGGGAGACAGCAATAGTTGTTTGAATGTTTCACCTGTCCATAGTTTAGTTTCCTGGGCTATGGGAGTCAAGTGGGCGTTCTATTTTACGTTTCCCACGAGAGGAGTACAGAGGTGAATCAATAGAGATCCACCCATTGTATTCCTAAGCATGGAAAAACAGGTTAGTCAAGGTTATACTTCCAAGCACTAAGACACCTAAGAACTTAATAACCTGCCAGTCACATATGTCGAATATTACAAACAAAAACTTTAATATTTCACTCTAAAAAACAAGTTTTTGACTGTTGTAACATGTTTTTAATGCATGTTTGTATAAAATAAATTATAGCAGAGCATCACAATTCTTAAGGGTAAATATCTTCTTAATTAGCCGAGAGGCAAGCGTTACCCTGAACCACTCAATTAAAACCAGATTATGGATTGGACAGCGCTGCCTTATAATTTTTATTAATCGGGTTTTTAGGCCACAGTATGATAGCTCTATTACATCCTCCGATTTTCTCTAATACTCTACTGTCGGAATACTGCATATCAAGGTAAAATTCTTTTTCCTGATTGTTGTAGCATATATCGTTATGGGTTGTCCACTCCCATTTTGATAATAAGCACCCATAGAATTTCTGACGGGCTACACCCCCACTAATGGGGAGCTTTGCAGCATCTTTTGGTTTTTTTCATAATCGCCTCCTATTGGAGATAACTGGGGTACGCCAGAATCGATTTTAAGGGGTTTTTCTCCTGTACGTAGGATGATTTTTGATTGAGTCGAGGCCTACCACATACATTGGGGGGTCATTTTACTAAGGGTCCCGAATCGCGTTTTTTCTGAGGGGTTACTTATCCGAAAATTCCGATTTGTGGCGATTTTTTTTTTTTTTTTTTTTTCCCTGAATTGAAAACCCGACGGATTCCAGAAACAACCGCCGCATTAAAAAAAAAAAAAAAAAAAGTCACTTGAACACCGCATTACCTTCACCCAGGTGTAGGACGTTGAAACTTCAGTGGCACTCCGACGAACTTCACGCAGCAGCGAGCGACACCTATGGACATCGGTGGGAACTACCTTAGTGAATCGCCGAGAGAATGACCCGAATCCTCCCTGAGAACGCTCCGATGTGGATCGCAAAGGACCGGGTGGGATTAAAATTGCCATGTTGTAGTGACCAGTCTTGAGTTAGCAGCAGGTCTCTTCACATATAAAATATAGATACCGGCCATCTTGTAAAAATAATTGTGTTAAATCCCAATAGGGTAAAAAAGTAAGATGAAGGCTCCTGTGCGTTCAAGGGTTTACAACAAAACCAGAGATAGCCAAGAAGATCTCCAAATACAATTATGCATTGTATGATTTAAACAAACAGCATTAGCGCCTTTCAATTGTTGGTGTTTTGGAAGCAGTGACCACACAGCATTTCTCTCTTGTGACAGTGACGGAATTAGAAACAAAACAGCCTTTCTCTATGAGGTGGTGGAGGAAATTGCAGGAGCTCACAGGCTGTCCTATGAGTGTGTGGACAGGACTCACACGGCTTTCTCTATGAGTGTGGACAGACTCACAGGACGTTTCTCTCTATTAGGGTGGAGAAGCAGACCCATTAGGCTTCTCTATGAGTGGTGGACAGGACTAACGGCTTTCTCTATGAGTTGGTAGAACATGCACACAGGCATTCTCTATGAGTGGTGGCGAGGACTCACAGGCTTTTTCTCTATAATGGGTGAGGAAAGCTATGGCACTCACATTCTTTCTCTGTGTATGGCAGAGGGAACTGACCAGCGGACGTCGCATGTTTCTCGTTGTTGTAGTGGAAAGGTAGGGGGGGGGGAAAACAGGAATCAGCAAATTTCTTAGTGTTGTGGCAGGAAGATAATGACTCACAGGCTTTCTTTATAAGCTAGATGAGGAAGCTGGAATCACGGCTTCATATCTGAGATCCGGAAAAAAAAAAAATTAAAAACCCACTTTTTTACATGATAAAACACTAATGGAAACTATACTGTCTATGTTAATTATTATATAACATTAATAATTTTTTTATGAGTAGGGGTTTGCCCAATTGTAATCCACCTAGTGATGTTTACACAATAGAGATAATTTTTAACCCTTACTTCATCATTATTTATAGATTTTTTTTAGTTCCTAGTACTCATTGTTGTCCGTGTAAGATTCCAGATTGGTTGCAAGGACTCTGTAAGCAACTCTGCATGATCCCTCTAGTTCTGTGTACTGACTACAATTACTTAAGATTATCAAGGTACATGTGTTAGATACACTTTCATTTAGCTTGGATTGCTTTTATCAAATGAAACATTCGATATGCATTTCAATGTGGTGGAGTTTTTCTTAAGTTATGTTTTTTTATGATTTGGGTTATCTTACTTGATTACCAATAATATCTGCTATACATCAGGTGGAAAAACGGAATAAAGAAGAAAATATTACTAAGAAACTAAAGATCCCCAGGTCGGCCTACCTAAGCCCACACTTGCACTGTTTGGCGGATGAGTGATCCCGGAGCTGAATTGTTTGAAACAAGTGCAACTAGATACTCCAAAAGCATAGAAAACTTATAAGAGGCGACAGATGGTTGAGTAAGTAAAAAAAAAAACCCCTGTGACCATTGAAAAATTAGAAAATAGAAACTAGATACATAGAAACTATTTGGAAGTAGTGTTAATACTTTGCCACTGTATGTTCTTCTTGTGGAGCTTCAAGTTTCAGAGCTCAGTGTGTTCCCTGGAAACGCTGCTTCTTTTCTTACCTTCCCTTTATGTTTATTTATCATTTTATTTTCATTTTTTCAATCTTTTACATCCCGCCTGTTTGCATACATTTTTTCTATGCTACCATTTGATAAATGAAAGACTGACGTCATATTCGGAATACAGCATAAAAAAGGACATAAAATCCAGTCAATTTCATGTACTGTTTTATATAAGCTGACGATTGACACCTCATTTTGAGATAATGTCCAATACAGATTTTTGGCCAATGTAACTGATATTATCTAGCCTTATATTTGGTCTCACTGCAAACGTTGGAGCCGTGGAAAACTATATATGAGGAAATACCCTTTGACATCTGGCAAAATTGAGAAAACAATGGATCCGGTTTTGTTCAAATCGTAATGTGACATTGGTTTACACATACCATGAACCATAACAAAGCTAGTAGGACACGTGGTTACGGTATGGGTCATGGAGAAATGGTGGTTTGACGGTATGGACCTTTGTACTAATTGTTTTGGGGGTGGTAAGAATGCAATGCCTTGACCTTCTGCTCCATCAATTAGTAAAATTATGGCCTCCATTCTGTGAGTGGCCCCAACGTTCTGTAGAAACTCTGGGACAACCCATTCTAAAGAGTCCAGTCTGTTGTATTAGAGCTGCCAACAAATTAATATTGTAGTGGACCAAGCTCAGGCTGCTCCTCTACGACATTGGGTGCACGCCGCCGTTTCCCATCCCCAGATTAGGAATGACTCGTGATGTATCTATACAGCGCTTCTCCCTGTCCGCCCCTTTTCAGGATTCCAGGAATTGCTTAGTTTGATCTTAGCCAACTCATGGACAAACCATTGTTCTCTGGGAAAATATGCAAATGACAATGCCAGTAAATCTGTGACTCCCTCCACCATGGAAAGATCCTCCGTTCTAAACCTGCAAAGATCAGAAGGAAAAATTTTGGGCAAAAAGTGATTTATATCCAATGTAAACCTCTGACGCCCTCGATCTTTCTCATTGACGTCTTCTAATATGTGGTACGTTTTTTCGAGTATATTATACCCTTCAGTGATTTGTGTAAGATATATGTAACACATTACAAGTTGGAGCAACCGTACCTTACCATGGGGCAAAACAACGACTATTATTCCCATGGTCTTGCTATAACAGGGGTTATAATCTTATTAATATCCAATAATAGGGCTAGGAAGGTCTTCTCTGACCCTTCCATGTTGTAGTCAGCGAGAGGATAAGCAATATTGTTCCTTCTATGTCCATAACTTCGCGATTTGCTCCAGGACAATGGGTGGGTGGTGGATGTTCCATGGCTGAGTGTTATAGTAGAGAGTTCCCCCCTTCCCCCTCCCCCACCTCCCGATGAACATGTAATACCGATACTGTTCCCGACCCTATACACGATGATATACCATGACGGCCCTCTGCCATGGGTTTGGCCGCCTCTTGTGTAAATGCACATCACGGAGCAGATGGGAAAACACCAGAGAGTTATCACGTGTCTACACCGTGTATTCTTATCATAAATCTTTTTTTCTCAGTGTGAATTTTCTCTATCTCTCTGCGTCTTTACTATCAACTAATGAAACAAGAGCAAAATAGAAGTCATTTTATGGAAGTTGTTGTAGCCAAAATTAAGGCAGTTTAAATTTGCTTGGTTAGTACACATGTTGTACCATGTTATTCCATGCCTACTGTTTTAACCTATCCTTTAGTACAAGGTTATACATGAAGTCCTACCTTTCCTTTCTTTTTGTCTTGTAGACAAGGACGTAAATTGAGGGTGTGGGACCCCCGGCCCATTTGTCTTTTTAGGCGGCCGAAAAAGCAATACTATACAGTTGAGAACCTTAATACAAAACTATGCAATGGGACCCAACAGCGTCATGTTATAGCCAACTGGCTTCAAATATCTTAAAATGAGTAGAAAGATCGTGACTGGTTTTGGAAAAAAAAATTCTTTCTGGTTTTGTGTTTCTTTTGTATTTTTATTTCCTCTGTAATAATAAACTTTATGCTTCGGTCATTGGAATAATGTCCTCCCCATTTTCCTTCCATCGCTTCTCAGACTGAGAGGGTTTATCTCAGTCCTCTGAAGTAGCCTATATCTAGTTTTTTTAAGGAATATGGATCAATAAGAAAGAGTTGGTGAAGGGGAATACACCTGAGCTAACAGAGCGGGCTGTTTGTAGTCAGGATCCCTAGAGATTGTGAACACCAGTACCAATCACACACATGACTTACATGAATTTATTTTTTATGTTCCTTTATAAGTGATGAATGGAAAAACAGTGGCTTTGCAGTATAGTACGGCAAGGACCGATACAGTAAGAAGTATGAAAACTGATCAAGCCAGCATGCCATTACCTACACAGTTTTTCGACTTGCCATAACTGGCTATGGCACCATGCTCCTGAATGTACTTGTTTCAATCTTTCTATTTTGGTCCGGTTTTTGACGTGTCCTATGTGCAGACGCAAGTACAGGAAGCTCCGTTGCGTTCGCTTGTGAAGCTGATCTCTTTTTGTCTTTTTCCAGATTTCTTGGTTCTCTTGCTTACATAGACATGGTTTCAAAAGCTGTCGTATTTTTTTTTTTTTGGTTTTAATCCTCAATTTGTAAAAAACCTATTTTATTTACCTGTTTTTGCGAGCATGGTCACACAGAGAACAGTGTGGGTTTAAAGATGCCTTTTTCAAATTCTGAATGTTTTCTTCTAATTCAAACTATTTGAAGAGCAGGACCTCGGGGGGATTGTGATAACTAGGAATCCTCTACTTGTTGCCATCCCGCATGCAGTTAAGAATGATTTTTCTTTCTTTCAAACATCAAATGTGGAAGCACCGATGAATTATTCAGGTATGTAAGGTTCGTGGGAGTTAAGAGCTCTCTTGTCGGAGACTTAGACAGTGTGATTATCAGTTTGTACTACTCACTATATTGGATTGTGTTTTCAGACATACTTTAATTTATGCAAAACGGAAGTAGTAGTCATGTAAAACAGCTCGAAGAATTGTCCAGCCCGGTGGGTATTGACGTTATGTACATGGTATCCATGGTTTTCGGTATTAATTCCCACAAGTGCCCAGAAGGTTCCAAGCCACCAAACGTGACCACTACCCTTCACCAACATGCTAGAGAAACCCTGATGGTCACCAGACGTTTTTTGACACATGGTCTTGGTATGAAAGTGACTTGATGTTGCCTGTGAAGAGGGCCAGAGACCAATATGGCCGGACACAGTTTTCTCCCTCTTTTGAGGGTTTCATCGAGAAATGTCTCAGTCAGTGTAATTTCTAGGAATGGAGCGATCATGAGTTCCATGCATGGTCTCTAAGATGTGACACAGCTGGTTTGCTGACCATGACCCAAAGGTAATGCAGGATAGGTCTTGGTCCTGGCAGTTTTTCGTTTCTGGGGCAATATCAAAATCAATCATAAAGTAGTGTGGTGAGGATAGAAAGATTTTACTGATCAGGTCTCCATGATATTGTTTGAGTACACAGAGCGTCCCGTCCCTAGACACTCTGCATAGCGACCATTTATCCTAGACGGAAAGATGAGTCAACAGGCGACGGCATGACATACACGTGATTCTATAGCTGATTGATATATACCGGGTTCTGGTCTCTGGCCCTTGTCTCCTGGGTAGTTTATCCTGAGGGATTATCAGACACGAGCGAAAGCCACAACACCCGGCTGTATAAATGGGAAAGTAGTTATATAGTAACAGTTGTGTGCACCGGATTTAGGTCTTTGGTGAGGGGTGCAGGTTGTGGGTCATAAAGCAAATGCTCCAGTGAGAGAGTTATAAAGTTATACTAGTAACACTGCAATTTAACTGTAAAGCTGTGTCAATTTTTAAGAAAGTGATCACATATTGGGCTCTTAATCTATGGTTACCAGACCAGAGAGTTGCTCGCTGTGGCAGAACATGAGACAGTGAGTTCAATGCCGGCCATGCATGGGGGATACGTTACAAGATAGACCGTTGCAGGGACGCTCTCTATTGTCCCATGTTGGGGCTTAGAGTATAAAACACGTCTGGTTCCACAGTGATTACTTTGAGTTAAGCAGAGTACACACTGTCAAAATGAACCCCAAAAAAGAAACCTGGCAATTTTATGGCCCTATCCAAGATTAGGATGTAGAAGGAGAGAACTGGAGTTGTGATGATAATAGCTTATATGATTTTGGAGAACAATTTACTGGGTTAATAGCAGAAGCAAATAGAGACCAGGACTCATAAACTAGACATGGAGTCTTGATTACCCCTCCCACACACAGGATGGCAGGGAGAGTCCCTGATTTATCAGCCCCAACCACTGATTGGCAGTGAGAGTTCCTGATTCCTACGATGCCCAGCACACATGATTGGCATGAGGATTCCTGATTAACCTCCCACATACCCTGATTGGGTGAGATCCTGATACCTGCCCCACACACACTGATTGGCAGTGAAGTCCTGATTACCTGCCCCACTATTGCGGAGCTACCTGCACTGCCAAGTGATTACGTGACGTCAACACATATATGCTGAGATACTCTGGCCCACACATTGATGACTGAAATGGTCCGGAATCATCCCACCTATGGCTTTATGGCTATGTGAAGGTTCTGTCTGTTGTATAGTGCCGATGCCATGGTATTTCAAGCTCCCTCCCCTATATGTGCACTTGGAGGCAGCCCAGCCCACTATGGTGTGAGATCCGGTTGTTTGACCCCCATACATTCTATTGCTGATGACTATCCTCATTATTGGGATCTCCAGTATCAAAAATGGCCAGGGACCAGACGCCTGGGTTTCGTGCTTATTTATTTGATAAAGTAACAACAAAAATTATTGGGGGATGAACTGTGCGTCTAGTCTTCCAGCTTCATTCTCAGAATGTCCCTCTAAGTATACTTGTCTTATTCCAGTGAAGACTTTGGACTTTTGACTAAGCCAGATGACATGTGGTGATGACGAACAAGTGTTGTTTAAAAAGACTGAATCTTTAATCCTGATTGGATACTGCGGACAAGGCTCCGGTGCTGGAAAATTTTGGTTCTAATGACAGAAAGTGTCTGAAGAAAACTGTTATCTCAGAAGCCCTGCGTAGGACTGTGCGTAAGATACAAGACATAGGATGGCTGGACAAAGACAATATCGTACTTAACTTATCTATCGTTGATCCAGAGATGAGAATCACTTAACCATCCTATGAAGATATGTAGCAATTTTAAAAAGACAACTCTTTAAGTGTGCACCTTCACAATAAGTATGCCAAAGTCTCGGGTAAGAATTCCCTCTATCTGATGATGAAACCTTCCTTGACATAGAGAATGTCGTTCTCGTCATGCTACCAGGCCTAGATGAAAAAATATTAGTATTGACCAACAGTTTAGTCTACAGGGTCTGGAAGTAGAAATCCAACCGAATTGGCACAGCCAATTGGCGCTGCATTAAATCTTTAAGGAGACATGGAGTTTCCAATTTTTCTCAGCTCAATGGTGGTTTGGCCAGGTTCACTTTACATGGTGATCATGCTGATTTAGTCGTACATGGTATGAAGTTGAGTAGAACCTTCAACCTATTGTGCACCAGATGCAGTTTTGTTTGACTTAAGGAAACAACTGCCGTTCGTTACCTTTCATGGAGATTATGGAGGTTTCTCCAGTGTGTGTTGCGCTCAACCTAATGGTGGTTTGGTCACTTTACCTGTTGTAAATACACGATGGAGTCAGGATGGCCAAAGTGTTGAATATTGTAAAGGCAGTCGTATTTGGACGGACTAAGTACCATGGATGATCAGGCCATGCAACTTTGAGTCCAATAACCTGAGGTCAGGATATGATATACCACATAGCACATTTGACAATAATGCTCTAAGCCTGAAGGTTCAAGAAAAGTCTGCTGGTCATATGCCACCACCAACTAAGCATCATAGCTCTAGGGGACTGGACCATAGTTGAAGCGACATCAGTAGTGTTAATTAATAATTTTATTATTAGGCATAGCTATTGATGTGACCACTCGTCACAAAAGCCTAATTTTTGTACAGTAGTTTTCATGGTAAATAACATGTTGTGTCTGGGGTTTTTCTACTACTGGTCCTATTCTTATGGCCATTAAATATCCCTCACCTGTTCACGCGTGGTTTTAGTACCGGTGCAACACTACTGACAGAAGCGGGAAATAATAGTCTACCCCGGCTTCAGGGCGCATGCGCCAGACGTACAGGACGTAGGTGGTGAAACCTTAATAGTCTACCCCGGCTTCAGGGCACATGCGCCAGACTTACAGGTCATAAGTAGAGAAGCTACACGTGTGGTGGGCTATACTTCCTTATTCTGAAGGACTAGAGATGGGGCACTGATTTTCTAGATATGAATAATATTTATAATATTTTAATATTTGTTGACAGCTCCAGGTGTCAGTGTGTACTGTCCCGCCTGTTATATAAGAAAACTTCCTATTCTTCTCCAGATAAATATCAGTGTTTGTTCTGCGTGATGATGGATCATCCAGATATCATCATGTATGTAGAGCGCGGCGCAGGGTGATTCATTCTGCTGTGTGAGAGGAAAGGTCTAGTAATAACAAGGGAAGGTAAAGGAGGTGGCAGAGCGGTGAGATACATGCCAAAGGCGGCGTCGCAGCACAGCCTACACAGTGATAATGGTAAATTAGGAGGTTATGTAACTTTACTGTATATATTACATTGCAATATCAATGCTTCACATTGTTGTATTGTAGCATGGAAATAATACTGTTCAAATATGACAGAATTCCTAAAATGAATCAACCACCATAAGCTTACATGTAAAATCCCCTACTATAAATAGGGGGCTGTACGCATTGTAGTTATATTCTTGTACATAGGGGGCAGTATTATAGTAGTTATATTCTTGTACATAGGGGACAGTATTATAGTAGTTATATTCTTGTACATAGGGGGCAGTATTATAGTAGTTATATTCTTGTACATAGGGGGCAGTATTATAGTAGTTATATTCTTGTACATAGGGGACAGTATTATAGTAGTTATATTCTTGTTGTAGCATGAGGGGGCAGTATATAGTAGTTATATTCTTGTACATGGGGGACAGTATTATAGTAGTTCTATTCTTTGTACATAGGGGGCAGTATTATAGAGTTATACTTGTAATAGGGGGCAGTATTATAGTAGTCATATTCTAGTACAATAGGGGGCAGTATTATAGTAGTTATATTCTTGTCATAGGGGGCCGTATAATAGTATTATATGCTGTACTAGGGGGCAGTATTATAGTGTTATATTCTTGAACATAGGGGCAGTATTATAGTAGTTATATTCTGTACATAGGGGGGCAGTATTATTAGTAGTATATTCCTGTACATAGGAGGCAGTATTATAGTAGTTATATTCTTGTACAAGGGGCAGTATTATAGTAGTTATATTCTTGTACTAGGGGCAGTATTATAGTGTTATATTCTTGTACAATAGGGGACATATTATAGTAAGTTATATTCTTGTACATAGGGGCAGTATTAAGTAGTTATATTCTGTTACATAGGGGGCAGTATTATAGTAGTTATATCTTGTACATAGGGGCAGTATTATAGTAGGTCATATTCTTGTACATAGGGGCAGTATTATAGTAGTATATTCTTGTACATAGGGGCAGTATTATAGTAGTTATATTCTTGTACATAGGGGGCAGTATTATAGTGTATATTCTTGCCATAGGGGCAGTATTATAGTAGTTATATTCTTGTACATAGGGGACAGTATTATAGTAGTTATAATTCTTTGTACATAGGGGGCAGTATATATTAGTTATATTCTTGTACATATGGCGTATTATATGTACGTTAATCTTGTACATAGGGGCAGTATTATAGTAGTATATTCTGTACATAGGGGGCAGTATTATAGTAGTTATATTCTTGTACATAGGGGGCAGTATTACAGTGTTATATTACTTTGTACATAGGGGGCAGTATTACATAGTTTTATAATATTCCTGTACATGGGGCAGTATTATAGTAGTTATATTCTTGTACCTAGGGGGCAGTATTATAGAGTAGTTATTTTCTTGAACAAAGGGGCAATATTATAGTAGTATTTCTTGTACATAGGGGAGAGTATAGTAAGTTATATCTTGTACATAGGGGCAGTATTATAGTAGTTTTATATCTTGTACATGGGGCAGTAGTATAGTAGTTAATTTCTTGTACATAGGGCAGTATTATAGTAGTATATTCTTGTACATAGGGGGCAGTTTTATAGTAGTTATATTCTTTACATAGGGGGCAGTATTACAGTTATATTTGTATATGGGGAGCATATTTAGTAGTTATATTCTTGTACATAGGGGCAGTATTATAGTAGTTTATATTCTTGTACATAGGGGGCAGTATTATAGCAGTTAATTCTTGTACATAGGGGGCAGTATTATAGTAGTTATATTCTTGTACATAGGGGAGCAGTATTATAGTAGTTATATTCTTGTACATAGGGAGCAGTATTATAGTAGATTATATTCCTGTACATAGGGACAAGTATTATAGTAGTTATATTCTTGTACATAGGGGGCAGTATTAATAGTAGTTATTCCTGTACATAGGGGGCAGTATTATAGTATATCCTGTACATAGGGGCAGTATTATAGTAGTTATATTCTTGTACATAGGGGGCAGTATTAGTAGTTATATTCCTGTATTAGGGGGCAGTATATAGTTATATTCCTGTACAGGGGACAGTATTAGTAGTTATATTCTTGTACATAGGGGCAGTATTATAGTAGTTATATTCTTGTACATAGGGGGCAGTATATATAGTTATATTCTTGTACATGGGGCGTATTATAGAAGTATATTTCTTGTACATAGGGGGCATATTATAGTAGTTACATTACTTTAGATTTTTCCTGATTTTATGTAGTATCTTTATACTCCTGCAAACGCAATGGTTAATTTCTCTAAATGAGCTTATCTCTTCACTGTCTGTACGCGTGTGTGTGTGCGTTGAGCACCTTATTCATGATGTAATGGTTTTTCTTTTTGCTGTGTTTTAGCTTTTGACTGACGTGACAGCTTGGGTATTGTTGAGTTTTGGGAACGCTCCCCTCCTCCCGATAGCCTGTTGACCTTAGTGAATTGCAGGAATGTTGAATCACAAGGCGTTCATTTTCAAAGTTGCAAAGGTCATCTTATTAGCTCTTATTTTTAGACGGAGGCTTTCAATAAAGTGAAATATTACAAAGTGCTGAGCACTCGGAACAATACCAATGTGTAAGTAAGTATATCTGTCACTCGCACATATAAACATGTAATAAAGCGCTGACCCTCCGCGTGAACTCGCTTTCCTGACTCTGGTGGCCCATTGGCAGCTCAGCATTCGAGGCCGGACTCCTGTCTGCTCCTTTCTTCTCTGTATCCTGTGTTTTTGCACTTTTCTATGTTTGTCACCCAAAATAAGAAGAATTGCCAAGCACCATTGTTATGCCACTCGATCTTCATTACCGAAACTTTTAGAACATTTTTAGATCTTTTTACCCATTTACCACATAGAGCAACCACCAGTGTGCAGCATGTAATTTCTTTGTCTCTGCTTCTCCCATTGTACTCACAACAGCATGGTGACTCAGTGGTTAGCATACAAAGCTTCCAGCGCTGGGGACCTGGGTTCATGTCCCAGGGTCAACATCTGCAAAGAGTTTGTATGTTCTATCCGGTGCTGTGTGGTTTCCCTCTGGGTCCTCCCCGGTTTCCTCCCACACTCCAAAACATACTGGTAGGGTGATTAGATTGTGAGCCCCATTTCGGACAGGGACTGATTGGCAACTCCTGTGCAGCTCTGTGTAATCTGTGTGTGCTATATAAATAAAGTATTATTAGCATTTTTCCTATTATTACACTTTATTATTTGAAGCATGTAAATATCTGCTTTTCTCACCCATTTGGAGGACGGGATTATCCGTCTGCTTGTTTCTACTGCTAAAAAAACATGATTGTGTCTTCACTCTCCGTGTTTTATTTTTTTTTTAAAATAAAATGTGATAAATATGCTTTTTTTGGAATTTTTACCATTAAAGGGGTTATACGGGTTTAAATTTTTTTTATTGCGGGCTGGGGAGGGCTATTAAACACATAAACATGGACTTACCTCCTCCGGTGCTGCCGATGTCCCCTCGCGCGCCCGTCTTCTCCGTGCGCCGGTTTTCAGTACAGGGCGCACAGGGAGCTTTCCGGCCGGCCGGATGCCCCCTGCGCACCATCTCCCAGCGCTTACAACGCTGAGAGATAGGGACGAATGGGAGGAGCCGTCCACAACGTGGACCGGAAGCTCCTGTGCGCGGCTTCCGTGCCCCTTTTGTTTACAGGGCAAGCGGTCGAAGTGACCGCACGCAGGACATCGGCAGTGCCGAGGAGGTAAGTTTATGTTTAACTAGCCCTCCCCAGCCCGGCCATAAAAACATTTTTAAACCGATAACCCCTTTAAAGCGGGTCTGGTCGCTGCAAATGTACTAAACTCCCACAGTTCCTTATGGACTGGTTGGTTTAGTGTACCAAATCACCATTTAGGCTGCACAGAGGTGCACAACCTTTATTGGTTTTAAGGGCCCGCTAAACTTCAAATGGGCCCGCACTAGTACCAGCACTCTAGATCCAGCAACCAAAAACCACAGTACAACAATGCTAATAACTACTACAGGCCCAAGGGCAGACTACCACACAGGGCAACAAACCAGATGGTAATAATACTGGAGACCCCCTTAGACAGAACTATATACTGGAACCCCCCTAGAGCAGACATTAATACTGGAGACCCCCTTTCTAGAGCAAACGTATAATACTGAGTACCCCCCCTTCCTATAGAACTAATCTCACGCCCACCCCTTCCTATTATACTTCTCTCCTTGAACCCCCCCCTTCTAGAGCAGACGTATATACTGAGACCCCCCTCTAAGCAACGTATAAACTGACACCCCTTCCTAGAGCAGAGAAACGTAGGAGAGAGAGACGTATAATACTGGAGACCCCCCTTCCTATGAGCGACTATTAATCACTGATGAGACACCCCCCCTTCCTAGAGCAGACGTATAATCTGGAGAACCCCCTTCCTAGAGCAGACGTATAATAATGGGACCCCCCTCTTCCTAGACAAGACGTATAATATGGAGACCCCCCTTCCTAGACAGACGTATAATAATGGAGACCCCCCCTTCCTAGAGCAGACGTATAATAATGGAGACCCCCCTCCTAAGCAACGTAATACTGGAGACCCCCCTTCCTAGAGCAGACGTATAATATGTAGAACCCCCCTTCCTAAGCAAACGATAATACTGGAGACGACCTAGAGCAGATGATAATACTGTAGACCCACCCTACAGCAATGTAAATACTGCAACCCCCCCCAGAGCAGACCTATAATACTCAGACCCCCTACAGCATATACGTAATACTGGAGACCCCCTACAGCAGATATCTTATACTGCACAGGACCCCCCACAGAGCAGGCATATAATACGGAGACCCCCTAGAGCATGCATATAATACTGTGGACAGCAACCATTTATTTAATCAAATGCTGAATCTGAACGCTATAAATTAGACAAAAAGTTTTAACCTCACTAAAAATCTCACTTAAGGTTTGTGTCTTTTATGATTTTGGTGTAACTCAGGAAGAAGACATCTCACTGTTTGTGGTTTTCATGTTCCTTTACAAAGGGACCTGCACTAGAGGATGTGAGTAATTATCATTACTCCCTAAAGGTCGTAAAACGCAATTTTTTTCAGGAAAAAGTTGGTCTCGACCCGTTTCTGTAAGGAAGATTTGGGCCAGAACCTGACACCAACATACATAATTCAATCTGCTCTAATGGGAAAATGATTAACTACGGCAAGCTAAATGCAACCTTGAATTTTTACGTCACGTGTTTGGGGGTTTCCTGCAAGTAGCTTTTGATCCACAGGTAGAAGGATAGAGACCGAAGGCTTTAATAACAATACAAGTTAAACCAATTTTGCTCAATATCCCCTGGTCTAAAAGATAGACAATCTGCTCTCTCCTCCTGCTCTATACCATGCTGCCTGCATATAGGACATTGGGGCACATTTCTAAGGGTCCCATGGACCCGCTGTGTCTGGTTTTCCAAATTGCCAAATGCCCCGGGTTTTTTTTTTGGCCCACGCGATCAATTGTGGCTGCATGCACACGACAGAAATTGGGTGGGCGTTTGTCGTCGCAACCCGACGGATCGGAAAACCTTGGAATTTAAAAAGCTAAATGTGTCGCAATTCACGCACTTCACATGCACCAGAAGATGAAGGTGAACTCCGGTGGACTCCTGCCCATAACATGCGCCTGCAGATAGGACACCTATGACAATCTGCTCACTCCTCCTCTCCATAACATGCTGCCTGCAGATAGGCCACTTGTACAATCTGCTCAGCGCCTCCTGCTCTATAACAAGCTGCCTGCAGATAGGACACTAGTAACATCTGCTCAGCTCCTCTGCTCCAAACATGCTCCTGCAGATAGGACACTATGTACAATCTGCTCAGCTCCTCCTGCTCCTAAACATCTGCCTGCGCTGCAGATAGGAAACTATGTCCCATCTGCTCAGCCCCCTCCCTATAACATGCTGCCACGGTAGGACACTATGTACAATCTGATCAAACCCCCTCTCTATAACATGCTGCCTGCAGATAGGACACTATGTCACAATCTGCTTAACTTCCCCTGCTCTCTAATGATGCTGTCTGCAGATAGGACACGTATTCACAATGTACTCAGCTCCTCCTGACCACTGTTGTTTGTACAGTCTGACTGCTCTTTGTGTCTATACACCGCCTGCAGTACAATTTACACAAGCATATGGAGGGACTCAGTTTCTTTCATCTCCTTGACGCCTCCATAAAACAACCAATGCATAGCTGTGTGACCTGTATTCCTAGCCCTTGTAGTATTGGTAGGTAACATCTTTGTCACCTCCTGTAATGGGACACAACTGACCATCTCCGTCATATTGGTATCCGGGGATAATAATCACATCCTGAACAGATTAAATATAACAGATCCGACATTCTGATCCATAACAAGTGTCACTAAGACCCGCCATATGTGAAGCAGGTCATGAAAACCCTTTCTCCACCCTATTTTATCATCTTTTGCCACTTTAAACGTTTCTAATTTGGACATGGAGAAACATTTATGGAACAAACTTCAAACTCTTAAAAAAATAGAAACCGTTTCCATCCCTGAAACCAAAGGATGTTTATAGGACGCTGCCAATTCACGGACAACCTTCATATTTCACAGGAAAGTTTCGCTCACAATTATCTATACGGCAAAATTCCTCTATTTTGCTATCAAGTTTTGCCGAGCGATAAGACGGTGAAATTGACGACACATTGACAAGCGCAACGCGTATTGTAGCCCTGTGTACATCAACGCTAATGGTTTACATATGTCTGGGTGTACAGTGGGAGATGTTGTCTGGTACAGTTAGTGGCGGTATTTTAATTTGTCTTTTGTACAGTACAGTCCGTGTCACATGTTTTATGGCGCACACAAAGGTGAAAGAAGACAAGATTGGAGAATGATGAGGCAAATCAGAATGCCTCCCCCCCCCCTAGGGGACTCCCGCCGACATCTCAAAACTGTTGAACACGAAAATATAACACCAAATACGGAACACTAATCGAATCCTTCATCGGACATAAATCCAAAATAATGGAACATAATGTAAAACTTTGCATGATAATACAAAGACCCTATTTATAGATGTCTGCCCTAATTAAAAAATATGTGATTCATTAAAGGACACAAAATCCCCTTGCGGTGCCGGGCAATCTTCCCCCCTTCCTTTGTTCTTCTGTGTTTCCTTTCCATAGTTTGATGCAAGGAAAAGTACTAGAAATCCATGATTTTTAAAAGCAATAGTGTAACACTGACCTGGGAGTCCTCTTGGTGGGTCATGTAATCTCATCCTTTAAAATGTCTCGTGGGTGTCTAATGATGCCATGAACCCCAGGACAGAGAAAACCACAAAACCAGCAAAGAAACTTGTGGTGCTGTTTATAGCAGCCAGAATATAAGCGTCCCTGCGGGGAACATCATACGTACCGTAACTACACCAGTAATACCGCAAGTACAGTCACATAATCCTGCACACACTCACAGCCAAACACTTGTCCACAAGAGCCAGGGTTATAGTAGTTATATTCTTGTACATAGGGGCAGTATTATAGTAGTTATATTCTTGTACATAGGGGGCAGTATTATAGTAGGTATATTCTTGTACATTGGGGCAGTATTATAGTAGTTATATTCTTGTACATTGGGGCAGTATTATAGTAGTTATATTCTTGTACATAGGGGGCAGTATTATAGTAGTTATAGTCTTGTACATTGGGGCAGTATTATAGTAGTTATATTCTTGTACAAAGGGGCAGTATTATAGTAGTTATAGTCTTGTACATAGGGGGCAGTATTATAGTAGTTATATTCTTCTACATAGGGGCAGTATTATAGTAGTTATAGATAGCGACAAGCCTCAATGTCCGTGAGGACAAGAACCGATATTTCGAATATTAGTTTATGATCTAACTTCTAGTTATCTGCTCTGCCTTTCTACCTATAATAGAAAAGGACTAGATTAAAAGGGTAAAGGGCAAAACTACCACCGGGTCTCATGTGGTCCAAAATGGGCACGCAAAGACTTTATTGATTACATTTGGCTTTTATGATATGTAGATTTACCTATATTAATGAGCAGATAAGAGTGATATCCGGGATTCCCATGGTTGCGAGGGAACATAATTGTAATTGCTTGGGGTTGGTATGTGACACACAGTGGCCCAGGGCAGCGCCACCCGTGCATAACGCATCCATGTCCAGAGAGGGGCACAATGCCATCACGTGAATACTGGAAACCAATTTGTTAAATTGTTATTTTTTTATTAAGTGTTAAATATATTGATCCGTGTTTACAGTATATAGTGAGGTTAAAGGGGCGATCACGTTTTCTGCCGGAATCAATGTGCTTCCCCTTTCGGGTTGGAAGCGGGGACCCTGCTGGTGGCAGATTGTGGCTCAAGTTTCTGCTTGCACCAAATATTAAACTTCTAACACTCGTCATAACCAACAACTGGTGAGTCTGAGAATCCTTTTGTTTTAATAATAGAAGTGCAGCGAGGCTTTTAGGGGATAATTTGTGCTGAATTTAAGGACCCATGTCAGGTCTTTCCACAGCAGTCTAAAAAAAAAGATAACTAAACAGGTTCCAAAAAAAACTAAGTCAAAATAACTAAAGGTTCCAAAAAAAAACTAAAATCATGAGCCACAAAAAAAAAACCTGGTCTCATAGTTTTTGTTGGGACTGTTGGCGTCTTACCTGCTGACTGTCGACCACAGGACTCGGACTTTATTTGAAAGTTCCTTGTCTGGTCACCATTAGACTACAAGAATGCGGTTTAAAGGAAACCTTCCACTACAGATGGACCTATTAAGGTAGATCCAGTGGTAGATGCATCTAACGAATGTAAGGATAGCCCTCCCCTTACTTTGCTAATCTTTAATCAGGGTAATATGCAAATTTCTAAAGAGGCTACTGTGGAGTAGCTGCGCCGTGTAGCCCAGCTCTGGCTACTCCTGCCAATAGCCTGTGCTTTGGTGACTTTAATATGCTTTGTCAGCATTCTGATTCATTCAGTAGTTTATAAAACTTATTTTACATTGCCTGGCTCCCTGCCAGCAGTGCATGGTGAGTCCAAGGGGTAGAGGTGGTTAGCTGCAGCCTGCGTTTCTTATTCCTCTTTTCCCACCATCCACGTCACTCCCCTGCTTGCTCAGTGCACGTGACAGAAAGTAGGGAGGATGGAGGGAGCTGGATGAGTGGGAGAAGAGGAGACTGAGACACAAGCTGCAGCTGCTTCCCTGACACTCACCACACACTGCTGGCAGTGAGCCAGGTAATGTGAAATAAACTTATGTAAAGTATGAAATGATTCGAATGACTGTTTTTTTTTTAATTAGCATAACAGGGCTAGTTGTTACTAAAATGAATTCCTGGCAACAGGTGCGCCTTTAAGGCCGAATGTCCTTTTCCATAAGTCACCGTGATACTGGTCAGAAAGTAAATGCAAGTGTAGTAAAAGTCAATGGGGCTCATTTACTATGGGTACCCTCAGACGCATTTTCGTCGGATTCCCTGCCGATTTCGTTTTGCGCCAGATTGCCCCGCGTGATTTGCCACACGCAATCGGTTTTGGCGGATCGGCACCGGCTTGCACGCGACAGAAATCGGGAGGCAGGCTGTCGGAACAACCCGACGATTCGGACAACGCGGATTAAGATTTGAAATGTGACGCAAGACCCGCAATTACAAGCACCAGGAAAGAAGCCAGTGAACTCTGGCGGACCTCGGCGCAGAAGTGGCGGATGAGGAACCACGGGCGCACAAGCTTAGTGAATCGGCCGGATCCTCATCCTCATCGGACAACGCACCGCGTGGATCGCGACCAAGACCGGGAAAGTAAATCTGCCCCAATGTCCTACGGTGTGATAGAGCTAAGATAAAGTGTTACAGTAAAAGGCGTCTGGAGCTAGGCAAAAGTCCCATCAGTTGCCGGCGGCTAGGCAATAGTCTGTGAACTGCCTGAGCTAAGGGAATTGCCCCATGGATTGCAGAGCTAAGGCAAAGGTACCATAACCCGCCTAGAGCCACAACCTGGTATGGCAAGTAGTCCTGTGATCTGAGAGGGGCGCAAGGGGATGCTGGCAATCCGAGACGTAGATCGCAGGGGCACCCGTGAACATGGGACTACCTGTCTACTGGGGGAAAATGTGCATATTGTACGGCTCTTACGGAATACATTTAAAATATGTGGCGTTCATGGCTCTCCAGCCAAAAGGAGGTACCTGAACCCCTGCTATAAAGTGTCTCCCTAGAAGCCATAACGATCTCTAATGATCTATCGGGTGCCATAAGGTATTCCCTAGAAGCCATGAAGATCTCTTGATGATCTATCGGCTGCCATAAGGTGTTCCCTAGAAGCCATGACGATATCTTGATGATCTATCGGGTGCCATAAGGTGTCTCCCTAGAAGCCATGACGATCTCTTGAGATCTAGTCGGGTTGCCATACGGGTCTCCCTAGGAAGCCATGACGAGCTCTTGATTGATCTATCGGGTGCAATAAGGTGTCGTCCCAGAAGCCATGACGAGCTCTGATGATCATCGGTTGCAGTAAGGTGTCTCCCTAGAACCATGACGAGCTCTTGATGATCTATCGGTTGCAGAAGTAAGGTGTTGCTAGAACCATGATGATCTTTTTGAACGTGTCTTATGAATTGAGGAGAGTCCTCTCTTTACCTTTAGAGGCAATAAAGACAAAATACACAAGAGCCTTTCGCTTAATACATATGCATGAGCGAAAAAGGCGCTTCTATGTGGAACAATTTAAGAACATGGAGGTCATTACTAAGGGCCCCCGAATCGCTCTTTTTCGTCGGTTTCCCGAAAATTAGCATTTTGCGCCGAATTGCCCCGAGTTTTGGTTTGCACGCAATCAAATTATGGTTGTGCACGGCATGCATGCGACGGGAAATGGGGGGCGTGGCCATCGGAAAACCGACGGATTCGGAAAAACCGGGTATTGATATTTTATGTTCGATCAATATATGGCCTTGGTTACTTCTTGTACAATATGTTCTTCCTGCTCCTTCTCCGTATACAACGGAGCAATAATAACCAACTGGAGCCTTTTCCAAAAATGTAAAAATTGTTTGACGCATTTGCACCATGAGCCAAGACCGGGCACCCGCGCCAGGTTGACTATTAATGAATAGAGCAATGTGGACTTTTCTACATAAAACCTGCAACCCATTGAAACAGGAGAGGAACGTTATGTAACAGCGCCTGTAATTTTTCGGAGTACCCTCTTGTTGCTTGTGGTTTTGTCGAGAGCCCTACGGTACATGGTAACAATGGCTCCATGTAGCTGGCAGAGCGCTCCTCATGCACAATGGAGGGAACAGGACGGAAAATTGATGTGAAGTTGCGCGGAGAGAGCTCACATCCACTGACCTTTTACAGGGGAATGGTAAAAGCTTTGCTCTTCATTGCAAATTATGCAAACAATTAAAGGGACGGAGCGGTATTTTTGCTTTTGGCTCGGAGCTGGCGGGACGACACGTGGAAGGGCATGTGTTCAGATGTGGTCTCCTTAAAAAATAGCTTGTGTTGCTTATAAGGCATAAAAGCTTTCCTTGTAACTCGGTCATGGTGTCTCAGTGCTGCGGAGGTTTGTTGACTGCCTCCTTTAAGACCTCCCTGTGTAAATAGCAATGGCTCTTTCTCGCCGCACAAGCCAGACACTTGCTTGCATCATCTCCTATAGAATAGTGTCGGCTTCTTATCCTGCTTTACGTAGGTTCGGGCTACCGTTACATGTCGGAATGAAATTCATTACACGGTATGAGAATTTTATAGAGAGGGAATAACAGTAGTACAAGCACATACTGTGCAGAAGTTTTAGGCAGGTGAGGAGAAACAATGCTGAAGTAAGCAAAAACATAATCACTTAAACTTCTACACACATGCCTGCATGTGCATGTATCGTCAGGGGCAGCATCCTTGAGTATATGTTTAGGCCTGGATGCGCATGTATACGTTCAGGGCTGGATCCATGAGCACACACTTAGGCTTGCACGACAGATGTATACGCTCAGGCCTGCATTATCCTGTATACGCTCGGGCCTGATGTGCATGTTACGATCATGGGCAGCATCCTTGAGTATATGTTTAGGCCTGGATGCGCATGTATACGTTCAGGGCTGCATCCATGAGCACACACTTAGGCTTGCGCAGATGTATACGCTCAGGCCTGCATTTCCTGTATACGCTCGGCCTGCATGTGCATGTATGACGCTCAGGGCAGCATCCTTGAGTATATGTTTTAGGCCTGATGCGAATGTATACGTTCAGGGCTGCATCCATGAGCACACACTTAGGCTTGTACGCAGAGTATACGCTCAGGCCTGCATTATCCGCCGGGGTGAACAACAAAACCGGGGTCGCCTAAAGCCATCGGAGCCGCATTTATTGCGTTTTTTTACAGCAAATCGCTATGGTTTGGGTCACCGCAACATGAGGAACTGATTGTGGGGTAACAGCATTAGAAAGGTTGAGAACTACTGGCTAGAGGAAAAACATTGAGGCAGTCTCTTATATATTTTAAGCTTAGTATCGAGAAATCTCTGTTAGTTAGGCGCATTCACACGAATTGTGATTTCTCCAGTCCTGATTTCCGCGCCATATGAGCCCGTATATATGTGGCGTTTTCATCCGTATGCTGCACGTATTTAACCCATATTTAAAGGAAACCTACCATTTCAAATGGTAGGTGTAAGCTGTAAACACCTAGACACCAGCTCAGGGTGATGTCGGTGAGCTGGTGCGGTGCTTAGTTTCGTTTTAAACTTTCTAGCAGAAACTGCTTCGGCGCTGCGGTGCGTCGCCTCATAGGGAAATGCCGCAGGCTTGTCGCGCCGAAGCAGCTTTTGCATGAGTTTAAAAAGTGTTAAAAACGCGATACCGCGGTTTTAACACTAACGAAACTAAGCACCGGCACCAGCTCACCCTGAGCTGGTGCTCGGTGTTTACAGCTTACACTACCATTTGAAATGGTAGGTTTCCTTTAATCGTCCCCATAGATTTTAGGGCGTACGTCCCCGAAAAACGAGAGGAAATGGGACATGCTCTAATTTTCTATACGGCCGGTATACGGTACAGTACGGTTTTAACAACTGCAATATAAATGTGGATGTATTGTCCATTGAAATGAATGTGGCCGCATGTAACCTGTAAACAACGGTACAGGTAGCATACGGATTTCATACGGTCGTGTGAATGCAGCCTAAGATTAACCCTTATGTGCCCAATGTTAGTAATGGAAGAGAGTAATAGTCCCATATCTTGAACCTCGTACAGTTTATCCGTCACACCGTTAGGAGTTCTCTCTCCATAGCCAAAAGCGGTAGAAGTCATGTGACGCCCCATTGTCTTCTGTTACAGTCCGTAACTGTGGATGTTGCATGTGCCTCGGTAAGATGGGTACAAACTATATAGTAGTTCATGGTGGGGGGTCAGTTATTAATCATGAATTGTGCCGCTCCATTCATGCGCAGAAGAGCTCTGGATGTTACAAGCGCAGCCCCCATTATCTTCGGAGCTCTCATACACATGCCAAGAGTGCTATGGGATTTCCTACACTCCTATGGTATTGAAGAACGCGGCTTCTTATCAATTACTTGGAATGATCGGGAGCTACGTATGATCCCTGATCCTGTGGATGGAGATAATAATAAAACTTGCTACAACCTTTAAGAGGAATATCCCTTAAACTTAGATAAAAGTCATACTAAAGGGGATGCACCCATGTAGAGTGACGATCTGGCTGAGGCCTTCAGCACTTGAGAAAGTTTATGTCTCCGCAGGCGCCAGACGTGATTATTTCTCCTTCTCTCCGCTAGGAGCGAGTTTTGAAGTAAGAGCAGAGGATGTATTCCAGCTGCCTAGTAACTGAGAAACAATTACCATCATCCCGCAGAGCGCCTCCGTTCCATATTTAGATACTCTGAAATTATTATTGGCTTTTATACTATACTATGAAAACATGAGGGAGTAAGTGAGATAATAAGCAGGAGCCCTGCGGGCGGGTCCTCACCCTGTTACTTAATAAGGTGATTGTGTAATACCGCACTGCGTGTTCCTCACACACATTGGGTAGAAACAAAATGTCTTTTACCTATAGACCCGAGGCTGGGGATATATAATGAAGGCGGCTTCCACCCAAAAATGTCCTAAACTGGGTTTGGCTGCAGCCTGATTATAGTACAATAGATTCACTTGTTCTTCGAAAACCAAGTAGACTGAATGGGGCGGAGAGGACTCTTATCATATGTTTACTCTTCTGATACGGTGATAGGATTTGGAGGACGGTCAACTTTCCACCGAATGGACAAACAATAACTGTGGATACTTTTTTGTTGTTGGTTTAATAGGGAAAGTGATACTAAAACTGTAGATGTAGTCAGGCGTGCCTCCGTGTAGTCAGCTTTTCATGTGTGTGACTTCTGCTGTGAGAGAGGGAGAGGGATTCGTTGACTTTGTGGATTTAGACATGTTTTGTGTGTACTGCAGAAAGTGATTTAGGATATAAGAGGTGATTTAGGATTTGTAAAAATCAAACTGGTAAAGACAGATTTTAGCAGATCCTAGTACTTTTTGGTTTCGTCCATCCGTTTCAGGGTCTGTGACGTCTTCAGAGACGTATGGTCACAACCAATGTTTTCCATAGGTTACTGCTATATCCTACTGACACCTTAAAGGGAACCTATAAAGGTAGAACGGTGATAGGTGGATGTATGGGACTTGAGGAGAACTCTTTTTAGAGCACTCGCGTTCCCGCTATCTTAAAACTTTAATACCCTAATATGTAAATTTAATTAAGCGGCTACTGGGGCGTGAGTAGCCGGACATGAGGCTACACGTCGCAGCTACTCCACGCCCAGCAGCCCCTTTTCTCCTCCTCGTAGCTGCGCGCCCTAGTACGGGGAGCCGACGTTCGGCGCATGTGCAGAACGGCCGCCCGCGCTGCGCGGCCCCAGCTCCCAAGCCGAGCTACTGCGCATGCGCAGAAACTCCGGCTTCTCGGACGAGGCAGCAGCTACGAAGAGCTGCGGCCGAAGATATCAGGTAGGAGAGGAAAAGAGGCTACTGGGCGTTGGTTGAGTATGGACGTGTAACCTCATGTCAAAATTCACATATTAGGGTATTACAATTTTAAAAGTTGCGGGGACCTGATGAGTAGCTCTAAAAAGGGCTTTCCCACGTCCCATACATCCACCTACCACCCGTTCTACCTTCATAGGTAGAATCGTTGGTGGTGGTTCCCTTTAATATCACCTGCACTACACACTGTACTATTTTATTACAGGACAGCTGATTTTTCAGAGGGTAATTACATAATTTATACATTAATGATATGTCTTGTCTCGGCGGTAGCAGAAAATTGATATAGTAACCACAGAGCTGTCTATAGGTAATAACTGGTAATTAAAAGTCATTAGACTCAAATTAATCTGGTGGACGTGGTGCATTATATTCAGGAATAGTGTGACTTGTCTCTGTGAGACTTGCCATGTACGTAAGTGTGGCCATTGCACTGCAGCCAGTGTTATAAAATTACAACTTGCCAACTCACATCCCACACTAATATAGAGTCGCGCAGAGCAGTCCAGAACCATCACACTGGGCATGTCGAAGTGCATATGCTGTCCTGGCTTTTACAGTCAGCTCACTCCTCCTGCTCTACAGCACACTAACTGCAGCTATAAACACTATGTTCAACCGCTCAGCTCCTCCTGCTCTATAACAGACTGACCACAGATTTAGCACTGTGAACAATCTGATCAACCCCTCTTGCTCCATAATATACCAGCAGCTTAGAACACCTATGTACAATCTGCATCACACCACCTGCTCTGTAACATTCTACCTGCAGATAGGACACTATGTGCTATCTGCTCAGCTTTCTGCTCTGTAAAATGCTCTCTGAAAAAAGGACAGTGGGGTTTATTTACTATGGGTCCGCGGATTTTGGAAATGTTCAGGATTTGTGCCTGCTGTGACAGCTATTTAGAAGGGGATTGTGTCGCAAGTGATTGATTTTCATGCAGCTTTCAAATCGCGAGGCGAGCCGTCGGGCGATCCACTGATTCGGACTGAGCGCAGGATTTAATATTCAAATTGTGTGATCTTTGTGAATCGAGGTGAACTCCATTGGCCTGCTCTATCACAACTGACAGCAGATTTAATGCCATGAACAATCTGATCAGCCCCCTCTTGCTCTTATAAAAATACCAGTAGCTGGGCACTGTATTAGCTTCACACCTCCTGCTCTGTAACATTCTGTCTCTCAGTAAAGACACGTTGTTAATCTTCTAGCTCCTCCCTCTATAACATGCTAACTGCAGCGGGGAGGAAACTATACAATTTGCTCACCTCCTCCGCCTATAACCTGCTGCCTGCAGATAAGACACTATGTACAATCTATTTAGCTCCTCCTGCTCTATAACATGCTGCCTGCAGATCTTTACTCAATCTCCTGCTCTATAACATGCTGTCCGAGTAAAGACACACTGTACATGTTATAGAGCAGATGTACATCGTGTCCTATCTGGGGGCAGTGTGTTATAGAGCAGGGAAGTTTAGCAGCTTGTACATAATGTCCTATGGCACTGATGCTCTTGTCGGTTGTTATTCCGAGGATAAATAAACACAGATTACAAATGTTTTCTCATAGTTTTAGTACATAACAAGAACCTTTTTGTGTAAACCCCTTTTAGTCCTGCTAGTGCCAGGCTCCATGAAAATCTGGAGTGAGAAAACATTAAGAGCTTTGGATGAAACAGTGCAGGGTAATATAGGCTATTTGCGGGATATTATTTTCCTTAAATTGAGGCAACAGTACGTAGGTCAAGATACTTAGTGGAATGATACCTGGCTCATAGCGGGGGCTTACCTGGATGGCACATGACGGGAACAAATGAGATCTCTAATCTCGGAGAGCGGAGACATTATGTGTAAGCGGAAATAATGTTTGGATTGTTTTCTTCCCTTCATCCACAGAGATCACTCCGATAGGATCCCACAGATGACTCAATCACAACTTCCAGTGATGTATGTGGGAACCGCCACCACTCCGCCGCTCCTGGAAAGCTCTGCAAAAGACCCTTCTCAGAGCAAGGCAATTTACATAATGGGGCTCATTTAGTTACGCGTCCGCTGGAGTTCACTGAAAGTGCATTGTCCGATGAGAATGGCCCTGATTCACTAAGATCGTGCGCCCGATATCCTTCATGGTGGCTTCCCCGCTCAGGTCTCCGGAGTTCACCTTCTTCTTCCGGTGCATGTAAGTGCATTGTCCTGCGACACAAATTTGGAAGTTAAATCCGCGCTCAGCTCCAAATCAGTCGGATCGTTCGATGGCACGCGCCCCCACAATTTGTGACGCATGAAAGCGATGCAGCTGCGCCAAAATGTGCGCCCACAATCCCAGCGCAGACACCTGTTAAATACTGTCCAATCAGTGTAATCCCCGAAAACAGTGAACAGCCGAAAGTGCGATCCACAACCCTTAGTAATGAGCCCCAATTTAAAAATTCGAGCTTGATCCCATTTTATCATCCAGAACGAATAGCATTATTGCATTCTGGATTGAAACATTGGCTGGAATTTTTTAATTTTTAAATAAATTCAGTCTCTCATTGTGACACCGAAATGGAGAAAATCTTAGAAATTAATCCACCAAAAAAGTCCCCCAGCACTTTAAGGAGTCTAGATAAGTGGGAGTGGCTTAGTAGGCTAGTCTACCATATCTGCAGTGCATGTACACCAGACCTACGGGACGTAGGTAGTGAACCTTGATAATCCTCCCAGCTTCAGGGCGCATGCGCCAGACCTAACAGGACATAGGTAGTGAAACCTTGATATCCTCCCAGTTTCAGGGCGCATGCGCCGACCTACAGGACATAGGTATTGAAACCTGATATCCTCCCCAGTTTCAGGGCGCATGCCGCAACCTACAGGACATAGGTAGTGAAACTTGATAGTCCACCTTGGCTTCAGGGCGCATGCGCCAGACGTACAGGACATAGGTAGTGAAACCTTAATAGTCTACCCCGCTTCAGGGCGCATGCGCCAACGTACAGGACTAGGTAGTGAAACCTTAATCGTTACCCCGGCTTCAGGGCGCATGCGCCAACGTACAGGACGTAGGTGTGAAACCTTAATAGTCTACCCCGGCTTACAGGCACATGCGCCAGACTTACAGGTCATAAGTAGAGAAGCTACACGTGTGGTGGGCTATACTTCCTTATTCTGAAGGACTAGAGAGGGGCACTGATTTTCTAGATATGAATAAATTTATAATATTTTAATATTTGTGACAGCTCCGGTGTCAGTGTGTTCGTCACGCGTTATAAGAAAACTTCCTAGTTTTCTCCAGATAAATATCAGTGTTTGTTCTGCGTGTTGATGGATCATCCAGATATCATCATGTATGTAGAGCGCGCGCAAGGTGATTCATTCTGCTGTGTGAGAGGAAGGTCTAGTAATACAAGGGAAGGTAAGGAGTGGCGAGAGCGGTGAGATACATGCCAAAGGCGGCGTCGCAGCACAGCCTACACAGTGATAATGGTAAATAGGAGGTTATGTAAACTTTACTGTATTATTACATTGCAATATCAATGCTTCACATTGTTGTATTGTAGCATGGAATAATACTGTTCAATATGACAGAATTCCTAAATGAATCAACCACCATAAGCTTACATGTAAAATCCCTAACTATAATAGGGGGCTGTACGCATTTGTAGTTATATTCTTGTACATAGGGGCGGAGTTATTTAGTAGTTATATATTCTTGTACAAGGGGACAGTATTATATAGTTATATTCTGTACATAGGGGGCGTATTATGAGTATTATAGTAGTTATATTCTTGTACATAGAGGGGCAGTATTATAGTAGTTATATTCTTGATACATAGGTTTGTTGGGCAGTATTATAGTAGTTATATTCTTGTACATAGGGGGCAGTTATAGTAGTTATATTCTTGTACATAGGGGACAGTATTATAGTAGTTATATTTTGTACATAGGGGGCAGTATATAGTAGTTATATTCTTGTACATAGGGGGCAGTATTATAGTAGTTATACTTGTACATAGGGGGCAGTATTATTAGTAGTTATATTCTTGTACATAGGGGGCAGTATTAGTAGTTAATTCTTGTACTAGGGGGCAGTATATTATAGTATATTCTGTACATAGGGGCAGTTTATAGTAGTTATATTCTTGACATAGGGCCAGTATTTATAGTAGTTTGTATATTCTGTACATAGGGTTGGCAGTATTATAGTAGTTATATTCTTGTAAATAGGGGCAGTATATAGTAGTTATATTCTTGTAATAGGGGCAGTATTATAGTAGTTATATTCTTGTCATAGGGGCAGTATTATAGTAGTTATATCTGTACTAGGGGCAGTATTATAGTAGTATATTCTTGTACATAGGGGCGATATTATAGTAGTTATATTCTGTACATAGGGGGCAGTATTATAGTAGTTATATACTTGTACATAGGGGGCGTATATAGTAGTCATATTCTTGTACATAGGGGCAGTAATAGTAGTTATATTCTTGTACATAGGGGCAGTATTATAGTAGTTATATTCTTGTACATAGGGGGCAGTATTAGTGTTATATTTGACATAGGGGCAGTATTATAGTATTATATTCTTGTACATAGGGACGTATTATAGTAGTTATATTCTTGTACATAGGGGGCCGATTATAGTAGTTATATTCTTGTATCATAGGGGAGTATTATAGTAGTTATTTCTTGTACATAGGGGCAGTATTATAGTATATATTCTGTACATAGGGGCAGTATTATAGTAGTTATATTCTTGTACATAGGGGGCAGTATTAAGTAGTTATATCTTGTACATAGGGGGCAGTATTACAGTAGTTTATATCTGTACATGAGGGCAGTATATAGTAGTATATTCTTGTACTAGGGGGAGTATTATAGTAGTTATATACTGCAGTTGTAAACATAGGGGCAGTATTATAGTAGTCATATTCTTGTACATAGGGGGCATATTATAGTAGTTATATTCTGTAACATAGGGGCCAGTATTATAGTAGTTATATTCTTGTACATAGGGGGCAGTATTATAGTAGTTATATTCCTGTACATAGGGGCAGTATTATAGTAGTTATATTCTTTTACATAGGGGGCAGTATTATAGTAGTTATATTCTTGTACATAGGGGGCAGTATTATAGTAGTTATTCCCCGTATAAGACACTATATTTGCCTAAAGCGAGAAGATCTGCACTTTTTGACCAGTGCAGACAATCTCAGGTCTCCGTAACCTACCCCTTGAAACTGCATATAGAGTGTGCGCATAGCCCGATTTTGTTACATTAGGTTCTGATTATTGCATTAGGGGGCTTTGGATGGAGGCCACCTTGTCCACGAGGAGTAGTGATGGCTTTACATGGTTGAGAACCCGCGGTATGTAGCGATTGGAATATGTAGGTTGTTTACTTCTGCCAATGAGGGCGCATTCAGTAGTATAACTTCGTAGTGAATGCAAATATTAATTGAAAAAATATTCTATTGACAGCGTGATGGGTTCTCAGGACACCTATTATCTTTATGTTCTTAATGAACAGTTTTCCTTACCTTGTTATAAGCGAGTCACAGAGTCAGCCACGTTCTTACCAACAACTTCCGGATCTGATCCACATTGCATTGTTCAAAAGAACACTAAGGAAAAATACAGGTGTGGGTATTCAGATAGATGGACATTGATATAGCCAATATTGCCAGTTTCTCCGGTTTCATATGCACAGAACCACAAGCCCGAGGTGATCTGCAAGAAGAAATTCTTATCTTTATTGCCACCAGCAGCAGTTTCTACGTTATAGAACAGAAGATAAGGGTGTCTGAAGTGACTCTCCTACCTGCAGCTCTAAACTTGACTCATTCAGACTCGTCCCTGCTCCCTTGGAGGAGATTTTTTTTTATAGGTAAACGGGTGCGATTTTACAGTAAAGTAGGGAATTATATAAAGTTTTCCAGTTCCTCCCACACTCCAAAACATACTGGTAGGTTGATTCGATGTGAAAACCATTGGGGACAGGGAACCAATGTGGCAATATCTGTGCAGCGCTGCGTACGCCTGTAGGCGCTATACAAGAATTATTATATTATATAGGACATTTTCTCCCTACCTGCAGGGGGCTGTTAACCGTGTGGGGGTAATTCTGTTAACAGGTTTCTTAACGCAAAGAGACATTGACCTGTCACTAAATTCAAAAACTCTTTGACTAGGTGTCCATCGTGTAGCGAATTAAAACCCTACTATTAGACGCGTGGTTCCGTCCTGATGGCTAGGGTTGGTTAGCGTATGGGTGCTTGAAACCTATCAGGAAATTATTGCTCCGCAAAATGGAATCTAATACAGGATCAGAAAGTTGGACTTGGTGAAAATGTCAGCAGGTTTGACTACTACGTACTGCAGCAAGCGTAGATATTAGTCCTGGAAAAGGCTGTGTTATCATACCTTGTTGGAAGTGGGCTGGTTTAGTAGCAGCATGACTGGAAAAAATATGCGTTTAATTCCAGCATGTGCTAGATCACATTGTGTGTTCTGACTCACCGGGCCTTCCCTCGTGTGTGAACGTCTTCTCTGTTATATACAAAATCCTTCAACAGCTTCGTTCGGAGACTGTGGAGCAACTTGTAAGAGCACAAGCAGTGTGGGACACTCCTCCGCGAGCTGTAATCCTGGAATCTCGTGCATATTTACTGCTCGAGATACTAACAGCCAGACAAAGATATGATTACAAGGCTCTCCAGGGCAATATCAGACGCTGTGTTAGGTTTCCCCGTATCTACTGTCGATTATAAATTTTTGCATTATTATTTATGCCCGTCATACCGAGGGTAGCCTCGCCGTGCAGCCGCCCTCCGCTCTCAGGCTAGGATGTATTGTATTAACCTTCCTAAGCCGTATTATTAGAAGCAGAGGGCTAGTTGAACTTGGTTGCGATGACATATAAGAGGAAGCGGCATCGGTCGTAAACTTGATAAGAGCAGCGCGGAGGAGCCCTCCGAATATTTATTCAGCTGTTATATTGAGAATAAGAGGAAGCGCTCAGGACAAGACTGATTCTCTAATAATCCCGGGAAGGATGCAGCGCACATGGCCATAAAGATGATCCAGGGGGCCATTATTATGTGCACTTTTCCTGTGATAAATCTAGGAGGCATTAAAGGGGACATGAGGAGTCGAAACTTATTTGCAGTAATTGGGTGAATGCCCCTATCTATATATGTTTGCAGAGCAGCTATACATACAGTCTGTCTTACTTTGGAAGGGCCTGACATTTCCAATAAATTTAGTTGAGGTTGTGTAATGCTTCATTTCACCTCTGGGGGCGCTGCAGTGAAAATGAACACTTACTGAAGGTTTTTACTGCCGATCACTGTGATCTGCTTATTATCACAGGGGTTTTTCTAACAAAAAGTGTTGTCCAAACCGAACGAAAGCTCTTAAATGTGGTTGACCACTTTACCTCATGTTTTGTAATGTGTGTGTAAGTGTGAGAGGCCAGGATATGAGGTAAGTTACCAATATACATCTAGTAATAGTTCTCCTCCGCTTTCTTGATATGTAAAGTGAAGCCTCCGGTCTTTTACCTCATCAGCCAGAGAAAATAAAATGGCTGCAGATGGAGGGTCATGTGATCTCTATCTGTCCATGAACAATCACCCTGCCAGGACCTTAAAATCAAGGTCGTGTGCCGTTGTAGGCTCCTGCTGCAGCCAGTTCTCCTGCACATGTCAGCAGTACGGTCATTTCTGACCTCCTGGAAATGGAAAAGACTAGAATATCCCTTTAAAGGGATTTGAGGCTCGTAAACCGCCAGCAAACATTCATGCAACTGAAGTTTTAAAGGGGAACGGCATTAGGGGTCATGTGGGGACCCCATATGTCACTGTGTAACGTTAAATGTAAAGCAGCTGAAGCTTCACTATGCCAAGTACAGGCAGTCCCCGGGTTACATACAAGATAGGGTCTGTAGGTTTGTTCTTAAGTTGAGTTTGTATGTAAGTCGGAACCATATACTTTATTATTGTAACCCCAGTCTAAATTTTTTTTGGTCTCTGTGACAACTGGATTTTAAAAATGTTGGGTTGTCATAAAAACTAGGATAAACAATAAATCTTCATTACAGACACATGTGATAACTGTTACAGCTGATTATTGTAGCCTAGGACTAAAGTACAGGAAATTACCAACATCCAGAGGTCCGTTTGTAACTAGGGGTCGTATGTAAGTCAGGTGTTCTTAAGTAGGGGACCGCCTGTACATGTGTGCCGGGGATCTAAAGGGGACTCAAGTCACCAGACCCCTGTGTACTTTCTCCTCCGGTGACCCGGGAACCCAGTGGCTGGGCAAAAGTTTGGGTGCCTAAACCTCTGCGAGATATCGACAAGCCTCAATGTCAGTGAGGACAGCGATATTTCTAGAATATATTTATGATCTACTTCTTAGTTATCTGCTGCCTTTCTATCATATCATATAAAAGGACTAGTAAAAGGGGTAAAGGGCAAAACTACCACCCCGGGTCTCATGTTGGTCCAAAATGGGCAGCAAAGCTTTATTGATTACATTTTGGCTTTTATGATATGTAGATTTTACCTATATTTATGAGCAGATAAGAGTGATATCCGGGAATTCCCATGGTTGCGAGGGAACATAATTGTAATTGCTGGGGGTATGTACACACAGTGCCCAGGGCAGCGCCACCCGTGCATAACGCAGCCATGTCCAGAAGAGGGCACAATGCCATCACGTGAATACTGGAACAATTTGTTAAATTGTTATTTTTTTATTCAAGTGTTAAAATTATTTGATCCGTGTTACAGTATATAGTGAGGTTAAAGGGGCGATCACGTTTTCTGCCGGAATCAATGTGCTTCCCCTTTCGGGTTGGAAGCGGACCCTGCTGGTGGCAGATTGGTGGCTCAAGTTTCCTGCTTGCACCAAATATAAACTTCTAACACTCGTCATAACCAACAACTGTGAGTCTGAGAATCCTTTTGTTTTAATAGAACGTTCAGGGCTTTTTAGGGGAAATTTTGCTGAATTTAAGGACCCATGTCAGGTCTTTCCACAGCATTCTACAAAAAGATAACTCAACAGGTTCCAAGATAGCGACAAGCCTCATGTCGTGAGGACAAGATCAAGATATTTCGAAATTATTTCTGATCTAACTTCTAGTATCTGCTTGCCTTTCTATATACATATAAAAGGATAGTTTAAAAGGGTAAAGGGCAAAACTACCACCGGGTCTCATGTGGTCCAAAATGGGCTCGCAAAGACTTTATTGATTACATTTGGCTTTTATGATATGTAGATTTACCTATATTGATGAGCAGATAAGAGTGATATCCGGGATTCCCATGGTTGCGAGGGAACATAATTGTAATTGCTTGGGGTTGGTATGTGACACACAGTGGCCCAGGGCAGCGCCACCCGTGCATAACGCACCATGTCCAGAGAGGGGCACAATGCCATCACGTGAATACTGGAAACCAATTTGTTAAATTGTTATTTTTTTATTAAGTGTTAAATATATTGATCCGTGTTTACAGTATATAGTGAGGTTAAAGGGGCGATCACGTTTTCTGCCGGAATCAATGTGCTTCCCCTTTCGGGTTGGAAGCGGGGACCCTGCTGGTGGCAGATTGTGGCTCAAGTTTCTGCTTGCACCAAATATTAAACTTCTAACACTCGTCATAACCAACAACTGGGAGTCTGAGAATCCTTTTGTTTTAATAATAGAACGTCCAGCGAGGCTTTTAGGGGATAATTTGTGCTGAATTTAAGGACCCATGTCAGGTCTTTCCACAGCAGTCTAAAAAAAAAGATAACTAAACAGGTTCCAAAAAAAACTAAGTCAAAATAACTAAAGGTTCCAAAAAAAAACTAAAATCATGAGCCACAAAAAAAAAACCTGGTCTCATAGTTTTTGTTGGGACTGTTGGCGTCTTACCTGCTGACTGTCGACCACAGGACTCGGACTTTATTTGAAAGTTCCTTGTCTGGTCACCATTAGACTACAAGAATGCGGTTTAAAGGAAACCTTCCACTACAGATGGACCTATTAAGGTAGATCCAGTGGTAGATGCATCTAACGAATGTAAGGATAGCCCTCCCCTTACTTTGCTAATCTTTAATCAGGGTAATATGCAAATTTCTAAAGAGGCTACTGTGGAGTAGCTGCGCCGTGTAGCCCAGCTCTGGCTACTCCATGCCAATAGCCTGTGCTTTGGTGACTTTAATATGCTTTGTCAGCATTCTGATTCATTCAGTAGTTTATAAAACTTATTTTACATTGCCTGGCTCCCTGCCAGCAGTGCATGGTGAGTCCAAGGGGTAGAGGTGGTTAGCTGCAGCCTGCGTTTCTTATTCCTCTTTTCCCACCATCCACGTCACTCCCCTGCTTGCTCAGTGCACGTGACAGAAAGTAGGGAGGATGGAGGGAGCTGGATGAGTGGGAGAAGAGGAGACTGAGACACAAGCTGCAGCTGCTTCCCTGACACTCACCACACACTGCTGGCAGTGAGCCAGGTAATGTGAAATAAACTTATGTAAAGTATGAAATGATTCGAATGACTGTTTTCTTTTTTAATTAGCATAACAGGGCTATTGTTACTAAAATGAATTCCTGGCAACAGGTGCGCCTTTAAGGCCGAATGTCCTTTTCCATAAGTCACCGTGATACTGGTCAGAAAGTAAATGCAAGTGTAGTAAAAGTCAATGGGGTCATTTACTATGGGTACCCTCAGACGCATTTTCGTCGGATTCCCTGCCGATTTCGTTTTGCGCCAGATTGCCCCGCGTGATTTGCCACACGCAATCGGTTTTGGCGGATCGGCACCGGCTTGCACGCGACAGAAATCGGGAGGCAGGCTGTCGGAACAACCCGACGATTCGGACAACGCGGATTAAGATTTGAAATGTGACGCAAGACCCGCAATTACAAGCACCAGGAAAGAAGCCAGTGAACTCTGGCGGACCTCGGCGCAGAAGTGGCGGATGAGGAACCACGGGCGCACAAGCTTAGTGAATCGGCCGGATCCTCATCCTCATCGGACAACGCACCGCGTGGATCGCGACCAAAGACCGGGAAAGTAAATCTGCCCCAATGTCCTACGGTGTGATAGAGCTAAGATAAATGTTACAGTAAAAGGCGTCTGGAGCTAGGCAAAAGTCCCATCAGTTGCCGGCGGCTAGGCAATAGTCTGTGAACTGCCTGAGCTAAGGGAATTGCCCCATGGATTGCAGAGCTAAGGCAAAGGTACCATAACCCGCCTAGAGCCACAACCTGGTATGGCAGTAGTCCTGTGATCTGAGAGGGGCGCAAGGGGATGCTGGCAATCCGAGACGTAGATCGCAGGGGCACCCGTGAACATGGGACTACCTGTCTACTGGGGGAAAATGTGCATATTGTACGGCTCTTACGGAATACATTTAAAATATGTGGCGTTCATGGCTCTCCAGCCAAAAGGAGGTACCTGAACCCCTGCTATAAAGTGTCTCCCTAGAAGCCATAACGATCTCTAATGATCTATCGGGTGCCATAAGGTATTCCCTAGAAGCCATGAAGATCTCTTGATGATCTATCGGCTGCCATAAGGTGTTCCCTAGAAGCCATGACGATATCTTGATGATCTATCGGGTGCCATAAGGTGTCTCCCTAGAAGCCATGACGATCTCTTGAGATCTAGTCGGGCTGCCATACGGGTCTCCCTAGAAGCCATGACGAGCTCTTGATTGATCTATCGGGTGCAATAAGGTGTCGTCCCAGAAGCCATGACGAGCTCTGATGATCATCGGTTGCAGTAAGGTGTCTCCCTAGAACCATGACGAGCTCTTGATGATCTATCGGTTGCAGAAGTAAGGTGTTGCTAGAACCATGATGATCTTTTTGAACGTGTCTTATGAATTGAGGAGAGTCCTCTCTTTACCTTTAGAGGCAATAAAGACAAAATACACAAGAGCCTTTCGCTTAATACATATGCATGAGCGAAAAAGGCGCTTCTATGTGGAACAATTTAAGAACATGGAGGTCATTACTAAGGGCCCCCGAATCGCTCTTTTTCGTCGGTTTCCCGAAAATTAGCATTTTGCGCCGAATTGCCCCGAGTTTTGGTTTGCACGCAATCAAATTATGGTTGTGCACGGCATGCATGCGACGGGAAATGGGGGGCGTGGCCATCGGAAAACCGACGGATTCGGAAAAACCGGGTATTGATATTTTATGTTCGATCAATATATGGCCTTGGTTACTTCTTGTACAATATGTTCTTCCTGCTCCTTCTCCGTATACAACGGAGCAATAATAACCAACTGGAGCCTTTTCCAAAAATGTAAAAATTGTTTGACGCATTTGCACCATGAGCCAAGACCGGGCACCCGCGCCAGGTTGACTATTAATGAATAGAGCAAGTGGACTTTCTACATAAACCTGCAACCCATTGAACAGGAGAGGAACGTTATGTAACAGGCGCCTGTAATTTTTCGGAGTACCCTCTTGTTGCTTGTGGGTTTTGTCGAGAGCCCTCGGTACAGGTAACAAGGCTCCATGTAGTGGCAGAGCGCTCCTCATGCACAATGGAGGGAACAGGACGGAAAATTGATGTGAAGGTCTGGCGGAGAGAGCTCACATCACTGACCTTTTACAGGGGAATGGTAAAAGCTTTGCTCTTCATTGCAAATTATGCAAACAATTAAAGGGACGGAGCGTGTATTTTGCTTTTGGCTCGGAGCTGGCGCGGACGACACGTGGAAGGGCATGTGTTCAGATGTGGTCTCCATAAAAAAATAGCTTGTGTTGCTTATAAGGCATAAAGCTTTCCTTGTAACTCGGTCATGGTGTCTCAGTGCTGCGGAGGTTTGTTGACTGCCTCCTTAAGACTCCCCTGTGTAAATAGCAATGGCTCTTTCTCGCCGCACAAGCCAGACACTTGCTTGCATCATCTCCTATAGAATAGTGTCGGCTTCTATCCTGCTTTACGTAGGTCGGGCTACCGTTACATGTCGGAATGAAATTCATTACACGGTATGAGAATTTTATAGAGAGGGAATAACAGTAGTACAAGCACATACTGTGCAGAAGTTTTAGGCAGGTGAGGAGGAAACAATGCTGAGTAAGCAAAATACATAATCACTTAAACTTCTACACACATGCCTGCATGTGCATGTATCCGCTCAGGGCAGCATCCTTGAGTATATGTTTAGGCCTGGATGCGCATGTATACGTTCAGGGCTGGCATCCATGAGCACACACTTAGGCTGCACACAGATGTATACGCTCAGGCCTGCATTATCCTGTATACGCTCGGGCCTGCATGTGCATGATATACGTCAGGGCAGCATCCTTGAGTATATGTTTAGGCCTGGATGCGCATGTATACGTTCAGGGCTGCATCCATGAGCACACACTTAGGCTTGCGCAGATGTATACGCTCAGGCCTGCATTTCCTGTATACGCTCGGGCCTGCATGTGCATGTATCACGCTCAGGGCAGCATCCTTGAGTATATGTTTTAGGCCTGATGCGAATGTATACGTTCAGGGCTGCATCCATGAGCACACACTTAGGCTTGTACGCAGAGTATACGCTCAGGCCTGCATTATCCGCCGGGGTGAACAACAAAACCGGGGTCGCCTAAAGCCATCGGAGCCGCTTTATTGCGTTTTTACAGCAAATCGCATGGTTTGGGGTCACCGCAACATGAGGAACGTGATTGTGGGGTAACAGCATTAGAAAGGTTGAGAACTTACTGGCTAGAGGAAAACATTGAGGCAGTCTCTTATATATTTTAAGCTTAGTACATCGAGAAATATCTGTTAGTAGGCGTGCATTCACACGAATTGTGATTTCTCCAGTCCTGTAATTTCGCGCCATATGAGCCCGTATATATGTGGCGTTTCATCCGTAGTGCACGTATTTAACCCATATTTAAAGGAAACCTACCATTTCAAATGGTAGGTGTAAGCTGTAAACACCTAGACACCAGCTCAGGGTGATGTCGAGGTGAGCTGGTGCGGTGCTTAGTTTCGTTTTAACTTTTAGCGAAACTGCTTCGGCGCTGCGGTGCGCTCGCCTCATAGGGAATGCCGCAGGCGTGTCGCGCCGAAGCAGCTTTTGCATGAGTTTAAAAAGTGTTAAAAACCGATACCGCGGTTTTAACACTAACGAAACTAAGCACCGGCACCAGCTCACCCTGAGCTGGTGCTCGGTGTTTACAGCTTACACTACCATTTGAAATGGTAGGTTTCCTTTAATCGTCCCCATAGATTTTAGGGCGTACGTCCCCGAAAAACGAGAGGAAATGGGACATGCTCTAATTTTCTATACGGCCGGTATACGGTACAGTACGGTTTTAACAACTGCAATATAAATGTGGATGTATTGTCCATTGAAATGAATGTGGCCGCATGTAACCTGTAAACAACGGTACAGGTAGCATACGGATTTCATACGGTCGTGTGAATGCAGCCTAAGATTAACCCTTATGTGCCCAATGTTAGTAATGGAAGAGAGTAATAGTCCCATATCTTGAACCTCGTACAGTTTATCCGTCACACCGTTAGGAGTTCTCTCTCCATAGCCAAAAGCGGTAGAAGTCATGTGACGCCCCATTGTCTTCTGTTACAGTCCGTAACTGTGGATGTTGCATGTGCCTCGGTAAGATGGGTACAAACTATATAGTAGTTCATGGTGGGGGGTCAGTTATTAATCATGAATTGTGCCGCTCCATTCATGCGCAGAAGAGCTCTGGATGTTACAAGCGCAGCCCCCATTATCTTCGGAGCTCTCATACACATGCCAAGAGTGCTATGGGATTTCCTACACTCCTATGGTATTGAAGAACGCGGCTTCTTATCAATTACTTGGAATGATCGGGAGCTACGTATGATCCCTGATCCTGTGGATGGAGATATATAATAAAACTTGCTACAACCTTTAAGAGGAATATCCCTTAAACTTAGATAAAAGTCATACTAAAGGGGATGCACCCATGTAGAGTGACGATCTGGCTGAGGCCTTCAGCACTTGAGAAAGTTTATGTCTCCGCAGGCGCCAGACGTGATTATTTCTCCTTCTCTCCGCTAGGAGCGAGTTTTGAAGTAAGAGCAGAGGATGTATTCCAGCTGCCTAGTAACTGAGAAACAATTACCATCATCCCGCAGAGCGCCTCCGTTCCATATTTAGATACTCTGAAATTATTATTGGCTTTTATACTATACTATGAAAACATGAGGAGAGTAAGTGAGATAATAAGCAGGAGCCCTGCGGGCGGGTCCTCACCCTGTTACTTAATAAGGTGATTGTGTAATACCGCACTGCGTGTTCCTCACACACATGGGTAGAAACAAAATGTCTTTTACCTATAGACCCGAGGCTGGGGATATATAATGAAGGCGGCTTCCACCCAAAAATGTCCTAAACTGGGTTTGGCTGCAGCCTGATTATAGTACAATAGATTCACTTGTTCTTCGAAAACCAAGTAGACTGAATGGGGCGGAGAGGACTCTTATCATATGTTTACTCTTCTGATCGGTGATAGGATTTGGAGGACGGTCAACTTTCCACCGAATGGACAAACAATAACTGTGGATACTTTTTTGTTGTTGGTTTAATAGGGAAAGTGATACTAAAACTGTAGATGTAGTCAGGCGTGCCTCCGTGTAGTCAGCTTTTCATGTGTGTGACTTCTGCTGTGAGAGAGGGAGAGGGATTCGTTGACTTTGTGGATTTAGACATGTTTTGTGTGTACTGCAGAAAGTGATTTAGGATATAAGAGGTGATTTAGGATTTGTAAAAATCAAACTGGTAAAGACAGATTTTAGCAGATCCTAGTACTTTTTGGTTTCGTCCATCCGTTTCAGGGTCTGTGACGTCTTCAGAGACGTATGGTCACAACCAATGTTTTCCATAGGTTACTGCTATATCCTACTGACACCTTAAAGGGAACCTATAAAGGTAGAACGGTGATAGGTGGATGTATGGGACTTGAGGAGAACTCTTTTTAGAGCACTCGCGTTCCCGCTATCTTAAAACTTTAATACCCTAATATGTAAATTTAATTAAGCGGCTACTGGGGGTGAGTAGCCGGACATGAGGCTACACGTCGCAGCTACTCCACGCCCAGCAGCCCCTTTTCTCCTCCTCGTAGCTGCGCGCCCTAGTACGGGGAGCCGACGTTCGGCGCATGTGCAGAACGGCCGCCCGCGCTGCGCGGCCCCAGCTCCCAAGCCGAGCTACTGCGCATGCGCAGAAACTCCGGCTTCTCGGACGAGGCAGCAGCTACGAAGAGCTGCGGCCGAAGATATCAGGTAGGAGAGGAAAAGAGGCTACTGGGCGTTGGTTGAGTATGCGACGTGTAACCTCATGTCAAAATTCACATATTAGGGTATTACAATTTTAAAAGTTGCGGGGACCTGATGAGTAGCTCTAAAAAGGGCTTTCCCACGTCCCATACATCCACCTACCACCCGTTCTACCTTCATAGGTAGAATCGTGGTGGTGGTTCCCTTTAATATCACCTGCACTACACACTGTACTATTTTATTACAGGACAGCTGATTTTTCAGAGGGTAATTACATAATTTATACATTAATGATATGTCTTGTCTCGGCGGTGCAGAAACATTGATATAGTAACCACAGAGCTGTCTATAGGTAATAACTGGTAATTAAAAGTCATTAGACTCAAATTAATCTGGTGGACGTGGTGCATTATATTCCAGAATAGTGATGACTTGTCTCTGTGAGACTTGGCCATGTACGTAAGTGTGGCCATTGCACTGCAGCCAGTGTTATAAAATTACAACTTGCCAACTCACATCCCCACACTAATATAGAGCGCGCAGAGCAGTCCAGAACCATCACACTGGCATGTCGAAGTGCATATGCTGTCCTGGCTTTGTACAGTCAGCTCACTCCTCCTGCTCTACAGCACACTAACTGCAGCTATAAACACTATGTTCAACCTGCTCAGCTCCTCCTGCTCTATAACAGACTGACCACAGATTTAGCACTGTGAACAATCTGATCAACCCCTCTTGCTCCATATATACCAGCAGCTTAGAACACCTATGTACAATCTGCATCACACCACCTGCTCTGTAACATTCTACCTGCAGATAGGACACTATGTGCTATCTGCTCAGCTTTCTGCTCTGTAAAATGCTCTCTGAAAAAGGACAGTGGGGTTTATTTACTATGGGTCCGCGGATTTTGGAAATGTTCAGGATTTGTGCCTGCTGTGACAGCTATTTAGAAGGGGATTGTGTCGCAAGTGATCTGATTTTCATGCAGCTTTCAAATCGCGAGGCGAGCCGTCGGGCGATCCGACTGATTCGGACTGAGCGCAGGATTTAATATTCAAATTGTGTGATCTTTGTGAATCGAGGTGAACTCCATTGGCCTCTCTATCACATACTGACAGCAGATTTAATGCCATGAACAATCTGATCAGCCCCTCTTGCTCTTATAAAAATACCAGTAGCTGGGCACTGTATTAGCTTCACACCTCCTGCTCTGTAACATTCTGTCTTCAGTAAGACACGTTGTATAATCTTCTAGCTCCTCCTCTATAACATGCTAACTGCAGCGGGGAGGAAACTATACAATTGCTCACCTCCTCCGTCTATAACCTGCTGCCTGCAGATAAGACACTATGTACAATCTATTTAGCTCCTCCTGCTCTATAACATGCTGCCTGCAGATCTTTACTCAATCTCCTGCTCTATAACATGCTGTCCGAGTAAAGACACACTGTACATGTTATAGAGCAGATTGTACATCGTGTCCTATCTGGGGGCAGTGTGTTATAGAGCAGGGAAGTTTAGCAGCTTGTACATAATGTCCTATGGGCACTGATGCTCTTGTCGTTGTTATTCCGAGGATAAATAAAACAGATTACAAATGTTTTCTCATTAGTTTTAGTACATAACAAGAACCTTTTTGTGTAACCCCTTTTAGTCCTGCTAGTGCCAGGCTCCATGAAAATCTGGAGTGAGAAAACATTAAGAGCTTTGGATGAAACGATGCAGGGTAATATAGGCTATTTGCGGGATATTATTTTCCTTAAATTGAGGCAACAGTACGTAGGTCAAGATACTTAGTGGAATGATACCTGGCTCATTAGCGGGGGCTTACCTGGATGGCACATGACGGGAACAAATGAGATCTCTAATCTCGGAGAGCGGAGACATTATTGTTAAGCGGAAATAATGTTTGGATTGTTTTCTTCCCTTCATCCACAGAGATCACTCCGATAGGATCCACAGATGACTCAATCACAACTTCCAGTGATGTATGTGGGAACCGCCACCCTCCGCCGCTCCTGGAAGCTCTGCAAAAGACCCTTCTCAGAGCAAGGCAATTTACATAATGGGGCTCATTTAGTTACGCGTCCGCTGGAGTTCACTGAAAGTGCATTGTCCGATGAGAATGGCCCTGATTCACTAAGATCGTGCGCCGTATCCTTCATGGGTGGCTCCCCGCTCAGGTCTCCGGAGTTCACCTTCTTCTTCCGGTGCATGTAAGTGCATTGTCCTTGCGACACAATTTGGAAGTTAAATCCGCGCTCAGCTCCAAATCAGTCGGATCGTTCGATGGCCGCGCCCCCCAATTTGTGACGCATGAAAGCGATGCACTGCGCCAAAATGTGCGCCCACAATCCCAGCGCAGACACCTGTTAAATACCTGTCCAATCAGTGTAATCCCCGAAAACAGTGAACAGCCGAAAGTGCGATCACACAACCCTTAGTAAATGAGCCCCAATTTAAAAATTCGAGCTTGATCCCATATTTAATCATCCAGAACGAATAGCATTATTGCATTCTGGATTGAAACATTTGGCTGGAATTTTTTAATTTTTAAATAAATTCAGTCTCTCATTGTGCACCCGAAATGGAGAAAATCTTAGAAATTAATCCACCAAAAAATGGTCCCCAGCACTTTAAGGAGTCTAGATAAGTGGGAGTGGCTTAGTAGGGCTAGTCTACCATATCTGCAGTGCATGTACACCAGACCTACGGGACGTAGGTAGTGAAACCTTGATAATCCTCCCCAGCTTCAGGGCGCATGCGCCAGACCTCACAGGACATAGTAGTGAAACCTTGATAATCCTCCCCATTTCAGGGCGCATGCGCCGACCTACAGGACATGGTATTGAAACCTGATATCCTCCCCAGTTTCAGGGCGCAGCCGCAGACCTACAGGACATGGTAGTGAAACCTTGATAGTCCACCTTGGCTCTTCAGGGCGCATGCGCCAGACGTACAGGACATAGGTAGTGAAACCTTAATAGTCTACCCCGCTTCAGGGCGCATGCGCCAACGCTACAGGACATAGGTAGTGAAACCTTAATCGTATACCCCGGCTTCAGGGCGCATGCGCCAACGTACAGGACGTAGGTGTGAAACCTAATAGTCTACCCCGCTTCAGGCACATGCGCCAGACTTACAGTCATAAGTAGAGAAGCTACACGTGTGGTGGGCTATACTTCCTTATTCTGAAGGACTAGAGAGGGCACTGATTTTCTAGATATGAATAATATTTATAATATTTTAATATTTGTGACAGCTCCGGTGTCAGTGTGTTCGTCACGCGTATATAGAAAACTTCCTATTTTCTCCAGATAAATATCAGTGTTTGTTCTGCGTGTTGATGGATCATCCAGATATCATCATGTATGTAGAGCGCGGCGCAAGGTGATTCATTCTGCTGTGTGAGAGGAAGGTCTAGTAATAAAGGGAAGGTAAAGGAGTGGCAGAGCGGTGAGATACATGCCAAAGGCGGCGTCGCAGCACAGCCTACACAGTGATAATGGTAAATAGGAGGTTATGTAAACTTTACTGTAATATTACATTGCAATATCAATGCTTCACATTGTTGATTGTAGCATGAATAATACTGTTCAAATATGACAGAATTCCTAAATGAATCAACCACCATAAGCTTACATGTAAAATCCCCTACTATAATAGGGGGCTGTACGCATTTGTAGTTATATTCTTGTACATAGGGGCAGAGTTATTTAGTAGTATATATTCTTGTACAAGGGGACAGTATTATAGTAGTTATATTCTGTACTAGGGGGCTATAAGTATTATAGTAGTTATATTCTTGTACATAGAGGGGCAGTATTATAGTAGTTATATTCTTGACATATTGTGGCAGTATTATAGTAGTTATATTCTTGTACATAGGGGGCAGTATATAGTAGTTATATTCTTGTACATAGGGGACAGTATTATAGTAGTTTATTTTGTACATAGGGGGCAGTATTATAGTAGTTATATTCTTGTACATAGGGGGCAGTATTATAGTAGTTATATACTTGTACATAGGGGGCAGTATTATAGTAGTTATATTCTTGTACATAGGGGGGCAGTATATAGTAGTTATATTCTTGTCATAGGGGGCAGTATTATATAGTATATTCTTGACATAGGGGCAGTTTATAGTAGTTATATTCTTGACATAGGGGCAGTATTTATAGTAGTTATTATATTCTGTACATAGGGGCAGTATTATAGTAGTTATATTCTTACACATAGGGGCAGTATATAGTAGTTATATTCTTGTAATAGGGGCAGTATTATAGTAGTTATATTCTTGTACATAGGGGCAGTATTATAGTAGTTATATTCTGTACCTAGGGGCAGTATTATAGTAGTTATATTCTTGTACATAGGGGGATTTATAGTAGTTATATTCTTGTACATAGGGGGCAGTATTATAGTAGTTATATACTTGTACATAGGGGCAGTATATAGTAGTAATCTTGTACATAGGGGCAGTATATAGTAGTTATATTCTTGTACATAGGGGGCAGTATTATAGTAGTTATATTCTTGTACATAGGGGGCAGTATTATGTTATATTCCTGACATAGGGGCAGTATTATAGTATTATTTCTTGTACATAGGGGACAGTATTATAGTAGTTATATTCTTGTACATAGGGGGCGATTATAGTAGTTATATTCTTGTACATAGGGGAGTATTATAGTAGTTATTTCTTGTACATAGGGGCAGTATTATAGTAGTTATATTCTGTACATAGGGGCAGTATTATAGTAGTTATATTCTTGTACATAGGGGGCAGTATTACAGTAGTTATATTCTTGTACATAGGGGGCAGTATTACAGTAGTTTATATCTGTACATGAGGGCAGTATATAGTAGTTATTCTTGTACTAGGGGGACAGTATTATAGTAGTTATATTCGTGTAAACATAGGGGCAGTATTATAGTAGTCATATTCTTGTACTAGGGGGCAGATTATATAGTTATATTCTGTAATATAGGGGCCAGTATTATAGTAGTTATATTCTGTACATAGGGGCAGTATTATAGTAGTTCTATTCTTGTACATAGGGGGCAGTATTATAGTTTATAGTGTATTCTTGTACATAGGGGGCAGTATTATAGTAGTTATACTTGTACATAGGGGGCAGTAAAGTATATATGTACAGAGTTATATCCTGTACATGGGAGCGGCAGTATATTAGATAGTTATTTCCTTGTACATAGGGGCAGATTATTATAGTAGTTTTTTTTTTTTTATTATTCTTGTACATAGGGGGCAGTATTATAGTAGTCATATTCTTGTACATAGGGGGCAGTATTATAGTAGTTATATTCTTGTACATAGGGGGCAGTATTATAGTAGTTATATACTTGTACATAGGGGGCAGTATTATAGTAGTCATATTCTTGTACATAGGTGGCAGTATTATAGTAGTTATATTCTTGTACATAGGGGGCAGTATTATAGTAGTTATAGTCTTGTACATAGGGGGCAGTATTATAGTAGTTATATTCTTGTACATATTTTTTATGGCCGGGCTGGGGAGGGCTATTTAAACACAATAAACATGGACTTACCTCCTCCGGTGCTGCCGATGTCCCGCTCCGCGGCCCGTCTTCTCCGTGCGCCGGTTTCAGTACAAGGGCGCACAGGGAGCTTCCGGCCGGCCGGATGCTCCCATGCGCACCATCTCCCAGCGCTTACAACGCTGAGAGATAGGGACGAATGGGAGGAGCCGTCCACAACGTGGACCGGAAGCTCCCTGTGCGCGGCTTCCGTGCCCCTGTTTGTTTACAGGGGCACGGATCGAAGTGACCGCAGCGCAGGACATCGGCAGTGCCGGAGGAGGTAAGTTTATGTTTAACTAGCCCTCCCCAGCCCGGCCATAAAAACATTTTTAAACCCGGATAACCCCTTTAAAGCGGGTCTGTCGCTGCAAATTGGTACTAAACCTCCCACAGTTCCTTATGGACTGGTGGTTTAGTGTACCAAATCACCATTTAGCTAGCACAGAGGTGCACAACCTTTATTGGTTTAAGGGCCCGCTAAACTTCAAATGGGCCGCACTAGTAACCAGCACTCTAGATCCTAGCACCAAAAACCACAGTACACAATGCTAATAACTACTACAGGCCCAAGAGCAGACTACCACACAGGGCACAAACCAGATGGTAATAATACTGGAGACCCCCTTAGAGCAGACATATAATACTGGAAACCCCCCTAGAGCAGACAATAATAAGGAGATCCCGCTTTCTAGAGCAGACGTATAATACTGGAGACCCCCCTTCCTAGAGCAGACGATAACTGCGACCCCCCCCTTCCTGAGCAAAGAACGTATAATACTGGAAGGCACCCCCCTTCCTAGAGCAGACGTATAATACTGGAGACCCCCTTTCTAGAGCAGACGTAATACTGGAGACCCCCCTTCCTAGAGGAAGAACAGTTAGTAATACTGGAGACCCCCTCTAGAGCGACGTATAATACTGGAGACCCCCTTCCTATGAGCACGACGTATAATAGGAAGACCCCCTTCTAGAGCAGACGTATAATAATGGAGGACCCCCTTCCTAGAGAGACGTCACATATAATAATGGAGACCCCCCTTCCTAGAGCAGACGTAAAATGGAAATGGAGACCCCCTTCCTAGGCAGACGATAAAATGGAGACCCCCCTTCCTAGAGCAACGTATAATACTGAGAGGACCCCCTTCCAGGCAGAGATTAAAATGGACCCCCCTCCTAGAGCAACGATAATACTGGAGGACGACCACTAGGCAGATGTATAATACTGTAGACCCACCCTACAAGCGATGTATAATACGCAGACCCCCCCCAGAGCAGACCTATAATACTGCAGACCCCCTACAGCATATACGTAATATGGAGACCCCACCCTACAGCAGATATGTAATACTGCAGACCCCCCACAGAGCAGGCATATAATACAGGAGACCCCCTAGAGCAGGCATATAATACTGTGGACAGCAACCAGTTTATTTAATCTAAATGCTGAATCTGAACGCTATAAAATTAGACAAAAAAGTTTTAAACCTCACTAAAAAATCTCACATTAAGGTTTGTGTCTTTTATGATTTTGGTGTAACTCAGGAAGAAGACATCTCACTGTTTGTTGGTTTTCAATGTTCCTTTACAAAGGGACCTGCACTAGAGGATGTGAGTAATATCATATACTCCCTAGAAAGTCGTAAAACGCAATTTTTTCAGGAAAGAAAGTTGGTCTCGACCCTTTTCCTGTAAGGAGATTATGGTCCAGAACCTGACACCAACATAAATATTCAGATCTGCTCTATGGGAAGAAAATGTAACTACGGCAAGCTAAATGCACCATGAATTTTTACGTCACGTGTTGGGGGTTTCCTGCAAGTAGCTTTTGATCCACAGGTAGGAAGGATAGAGACCGAAGGCTTTATAATACAATACAAGTTAAACCAATTTTGCTCAATATCCCCTGGTCTAAAAGATAGGACAATCTGCTCCGCTCCTCCTGCTCTATACCATGCTGCCTGCATATAGGACATTGGGGCACATTTACTAAGGGTCCATGGACCGCGACTGTGTCTGGTTTTCCAAATTGCCAAATTGCCCCGGGGTTTTTGGCCCACGCGATCAGATTGTGGCTGCATGCACACGACAGAAATTGGTGGGGCGTTGTCGTCGGACAACCCGACGAATTCGGAAAAACTTTGGAATTTAAAAAGCTAAATGTGTCGCAATATCACGCACTCACATGCACCAGGAAGATGAAGGTGAACTCCGGTGGACCTCGGCGTAGCAGCGACACCCTATTGAATCGCGCCGGACCTGAATCCTCATCGGACAACGCACTGCAGGATTGCGACAGGACCAGGTAAGTAAATGTGCCCCATTGTGTACAATCTACTCAGCTCCTCCTGCTCTTTAACATGCTCTCTGCATATAGGACCCTATGTCCAATCTGCTCAGCTCCCCCTGCTCTATAACATGCTGTCTGCAGATAGGACACTATGTACAATCTGCTCAGCTCCTCCTGCTCCATAACATGCTGCCTGCAGATAGGAAACTATGTACCATCTGCTCAGCCCCCTCAGCTCTATAACATGCTGCCAGCGGATAGGACACTATGTACAATCTGATCAGAACCCCCTGCTCTATAACATGCTGCCTGCAGATAGGACACTATGTACAATCTGCTTAACTTCCCCTGCTCTATAAGATGCTATCTGCAGATAGGACACTATGTACAATGTACTCAGCTCCTCCTGGACACTGTTGTTTGTACAGTCTGATCTGCTCTTTGTGCTCTATAACAGACCGCCTGCAGTACAATTTACACAGCATATGGAGGGACTACAGTTTCTTTCATCTCCATTGACGCCTCCATAAATAAACACCAATGCATAGCTGTGTGACCTGTATTCATAGCCCTTGTAGTATTGGTAGGGTAACATCTTGTCACCTCCTGTAATGGGACACACTGGGAACCATCTCCAGTCATAGTGGTATCCGGGGATAATAAAGTCACATCCATGAACAGATTAAATATAACAGATCCGACATTCTGATCCATAACAGTGTCACTAGAGACCCGGCATATGTGAAGCAGGTCATGAGAAGACCCTTCTCCACCCTATTTTATCATCTTTTTGCCACTTTAACGTTTCTAAATTTGGACATGGAGAAACATTTATGGAACAAACTTCAACACTCTTAAAAATAGAAACCGTTTCCATCCCTGAAACCAAAGGATGTTTATAGGACGCTGCCAAATTCACTGACAACCTTCATATTTCACTGAAAGGTTTCGCTGCACAATTATCTATCGGCTAAATTCCTCTATTTTGCTATCAAGTTTTGCCGAGCGATGAAGACGGTGAAATGTACGACACATTGACAGCGCACAGCCCTGTATTGTAGCCCTGGTTACATCAACGCTAATGGTTTGCATATGTCTGGGTGTACGGTGGGAGATGTTTGTCTGGTACAGTAAGTGCGGTATTTTTATTTGTCTTTTGTACAGTACAGTCCGTGTCACATGTTTTATGGCTCACACAAAGGGTGGAAAGACAAAGATTGGAGAATGATGAGGCAAATGCAGAATGCCCCCCCTAGGGTAACTCCCACCGACATCTCAAAACGTGTACTAATATAATCACCAAATACGGAACACTAATCGAATCCTTCATCGGACATAAATCCAAAAATAAATGGAACATAATGTATAAACTTTGCATGAATAATACAAAGACACTATTTATAGATGTCTGCCCTAATTAAAAAATATGTGATTCATTAAAGGAACACAAAATCCCCTGCTGGTGCCCCTTTTCCCCCCTCCTTTGTTCATTCTGTGTTTCCTTTCCATAGTTTGATGCAAGGAAAAGTACTAGAATCCATCATTTTTAAAGCAATAGTGTAACACTGAACATGGAGTCCTTTTGGTCGTCATGTAATCCCCCCTAAAAAGTCCTGTGGGTGGTCCAGTACAGCGATTGACAGCCAAGTCCGCCCCAGCAGGTCTCCTCGACGTCACGTGTTTCGGCGCATTTCAAGGGTCAGCTTCAAAAAGAAAATCTGGCCTTTTTTTACTAAAAACCTTGCATCGCAAACAAGGTAGACTGTACAGGCAGATTGACGCGTTTCGGGAATTTATGTCTTAGTCACGATCTTGCTCATCGTGGTTCTGGAATCCAGAACTATGTAGGGTTAATTTTTTTGTTTTTGGCCTTTTTAAGATTTTTGTAAAATCCCTCTAATAGTGAAAAGTGTCTCTGGTTTAGAGCCTTCCTTATTTGAGGTATAGAAAAAGAGAAAAAAACAGTATGTTTTGGAGTGTGGGAGGAAACTGGAGGACATGGAGGAAACCCACGCAAACACAGAGAGAACATACAAACTCTTTTCAGATGTTAACCCTGGGACAGTTCCCCAGCATCTTGTCTTCGCAAATTTATTGGTGTCCAGCTATCAGACTGTGCAGTCTGGCCCTCCTCCTCTTAGTTATTAATGGGAAGAGGGGGTACAGACAAAGACTTGGTCTACTAAGTAATAACTAGTTTGTAGAATTGTGATTATCTTATCGGTAAACTTATAACTGTTCAGCTGTCAGATTACATAGACTTGACCGTCCCCTCTCATAGTTATTTGTGGAGAGAGGGCGGTCCAGACTACAGAATCCGCCTACTAAGTAATAACTAATTTATCATTCAACTCTAACGATTCTGTATTAGACTTGTGATAACCTTATTAGTGAACTTATAACTGCTCAGCTGTCAGATTACATAGACTTGACAGCCCCCTCTCATAGTTATTTGTGGCTAGGGGGCGGTCCAGACTACAGAGTCAGCCTCCTATGTAGTAACTAGCTTATTGTTCAGCTCCAAAGATTCTGTATTGGACTTGTGATAATCTTATTAGTGAACATATTGCTGTCAGATTTAGCAGGCTGAACTGCCTTCTCATAGTTATTTGTGGGTAAGAAATAGTCCAGCCTTCTAAGCAATAACTAATTAATTCAACTCTAAAAATTCTGTATTAGACTTGTGATAACCCTTTTAGTGAACTTATTGTTGTTCAGCTGTCAAACTGTAGTCTGGACTGCCCATATTATAGTTGTTTGTAGTCTGGACCGCCCCATTATAGTTGTTTGTAGTCTGGCCGCCCCATTATAGTTGTTTGTAGTCCTGGACCGCCCCATTATAGTTGTTTGTAGTCTGGACCGCCCCTTACCCACTAAGTCAGATAAGTAACTAGTTTACCTATCGCCTCTTAAAACAAAAACGTCAAAAAAGTAGATACCTATAAATGAAGTGTAGTTAAAGTAGTTGTTAAAGTGAACCTCCCCTTTTATTCCCAGTAGGATTTAACAGTCATTTCAATTGATGCACCAACAAAACTTCAAGCTAAATAGATTGGAAGTTGCAGATGCTCAGATCTGTCCTGTACTCCCTCTGTGTATGCACCGCTGAGGGAGCGTGCAGATTAGGCACACATCTAAACAACGCGGGACGCAGACTGCGCTCTGGGAATGTGTTATGATTCCGGTCTCCTCCGCAGCCATCATCTGACAAGCCATTTTCCCAGTTGCTAAGTTATGGAAACACATAATTAGGACATTTCGTTCCTTAGCAGGAAAAGTTCTTAACTAAAGTTTACTATTGAGTTCTAGCACTTGAAAGCATTTATCCAGGTCATTTAAACTTCAGCAACAAAGAATGTTCTTCTATCTTGTGTCTAGCTGTGTGTACATTATAAGCAATCGCTCTACCCATGGTGTCACTCACAATAGGCCTCCCAGGGTGGATTTGGGGAATGCAAAAATAAAGGCTTTTTTAATGCTAAATTATAGAGGAATTTGGATGAAGATCAAAGGATGATCTTAGATTATCAGCCATTGTGTTTGGGGGCAGATACTGGGGATGTCCACGAGAGTCAACCTTCACCAACGTCTTGCAAGAAAGGGGTCAGATCTCTGTGAACTCTCCAGCACATTCATGCCAAGTGTCTTGTGTTTCCTAAGTACAGAAATACATTGGGGGGAAATTTAGTTCCTAAATCCTCCAACACTTGTCTTACATGTCTGTGCTACATTTCTTACGTCTATTCCATACTTGTTATAAGTCAACATGAGGCCTTAAAGGAGTATCCACATGGAAACAATTATTAAAATAACCACTTTCTTTAATTCACTGTTAACAAACAAATGCAGCATTTCAAAGATATAATTCCAACCTCTCTCTATCAGTCCTTATATTTACAATTTTGGTTGCCCCTGGAGCCCGATTGTAAATCTTCTGACTATGGTCAGATTCTTCTCATGAATAGCTTCTCTTATCTGCACACTGCAGTGCTCTCTGCCTCCTGCCCCTCCCCCTGCATTACAAGACGAGCTCAGACTCAGGCACTGCCTGTTGGCAAGCAGCAGTGTGCAGAAACTTACTCTACAGGAAAGATAAGGTCTTTATAGCAGGGCTGACTGTGTGTGAATTGTAAGTGAGTTAGCATAGCTGAGAGTGTCATTGTGTGATATATCCATTTCATGGATCTTATCTCTGATCTGTCTAATCTCTGTGTCAGATACTAGTAGAATGTTCAGGAGCTAAATTAAAGTGTATTTAAACCCTGTACCCTGATAATCTAAGCACATTGTCAGCACACAGTATCTCCTAGCACAGAGGGATCATCAAGTGTCTGCTTAGAGAGTCCCCGCCCACACTCTGGAATCTTACACTGAGCATCACTGAGCGATAGGAGCTAAAAGAGCAATAAAACTGAGTACAATTGTAACATAAGTTAAATATGATCTTTCATGGGAAACCCCATTAAGATGCACCAAATATTTGGCACAAAGTAAGTCTATAGGCGGCATAAAGCTACCCAAAATAAAATAAGGTATTATCATAGATCTGTTATAACTTGATGGATCAGGCAGATCTTTAGACCACCCCAGACCCGCACTTACTAGTCTTGGCCAAGAAGTATATGTGCTGTGAATGGCTTTGGGAGACAGCAAATAGTTTGTTTGATGTTCACCTTCCATAGGTTTAGTTTCTGGGCATGGGAGTCAAGTGGGCGGTGCTATTTTTACAGTTTTCCCACGAGAGAGTACAGAGGTGATCATATAGAGACCACCCATTGTACTTCCTAAGCATGGAAAAACAGGTTATAACAGGTTATACTTCCTAAGCACTAAGAACCTAAGAACTTTAACCTGCCAGTCACATTATGTAGAATATTAAAAAAATATTTAATATTTCACCTAAAAAAAAAAGTTTTTGACTGTGTAACATGTCTTAATGCAGTTTGTTAAAATACATTATAGCAGCATCACAATTCTTAGGGTAAAATCTTCTTAATTAGCAGGAGGCAAGCGTTACCCTGAAACTCAATTAAAACCAGATTATGGATTGGACAGCGCTGCCTTATATTTTTATTAATCGGGTTTTAGGCCACAGTATGAGAGCTTCTATTAATCCTCCGTTCTAAACTCTACTGTCTGTAATACTGCATACTAAGTAGAAATTCTTTTCTGATTTGTTGTAGCATATATCTTTAATGGGGTTTGTCCTCCAAGTTTCTGATAATAAGCACCATAGAATTTCTGACTGGCTGCAGCCACCACTAGGGGGAGCTTATTCAGCATCTTTGTGTTTTTTTCATTAATCGCTCCTATTGGAGATAACATGGGGTAGCCAGAATCGATTTTAAGGGGGTTTTCCTGCACTTAGGATTGATTGATTGAGTCAGAGCCTACCACATACATTGGGGGTCATTTACTAAGGGCCCGAATCGCGTTTTTCTGAGGGGTTATCCGAAAATTTCCGATTTGTGGCGATTTTTTTTTTTTTTTTTTTTCTCCCTGAATTGAAAACCCGACGGATTCAGAAAAACCGCCGCATTTAAAAAAAAAAAAAAAAAGTCACTTGACACGCGCTTACCTTCACCCAGGGTAGGACGGTGAACTTCAGTGCACTCCGACGAACTTCAGCGCAGCAGCGACACCTAGTGGACATCGGGGGAACTACCTTAGTGAATCGCCGGAAGACCCGAATCCTCCACTGAGAACGCTCCGCTGGATCGCAAATGGACCGGGTAAGTAAATCTGCCCCATTGTGTAGTGACCATGTCTGATTACAGCAGCTCTTCACATATAAAATAAAGATACCGGCATCATTGTATAAAAATAATGTTAAATCCCAATAGGTAAAAAAGGTAAGATGAAGGCTCCTGTGCGTTCAAGGTTTACAACAAAAGCCAAGATAGCCAAGAATATCTCCAAATACAATTATGCATTGTATGATTTAACAGAACAGCATTAGCAGGCTTTCAATATGTGGGTTTTGGAAGCAGGACCCACAGCATTTCTCTTTGTGAAGTTGAAGGAATTAGAACCAACAAGCTTTCTCTATGAGTGGGTGGAGGAAGCAGGACTCACAGGCTGTCTCTATGAGTGGTGGACAGGACTCACAGGCTTTCTCTATGAGTGGTGGACAGGACTCACAGGCTTTCTCTATGAGTGGGCCTATGTCAGAACTATAACTACTATATACGTCCCCTATGTACATGAATATAACTACTATAAATCTGCCCCTATTACAGGAATATAACTACTATAATATGCCCCTATGTACAGCATAGAAATAACTACTATAATACTAAGCCCCCCATGTACAGGAATATATTACTATTAATACTGCCCCCTATGTACAGAATATATCTATAACTGCCCCTATGTACAAGAATATAACTACTATAATACTGTCACCTATGTACAGGAATATAACTATAACTATAATACTGCCCCTATGTACAAGAATATAACTACTATAATACTGCTCCCATATGTACAAGAATATAACTACTATAATACTGCCCCTATGTACAAGTAATCTAACTGCTATAATACTGCCCCTATAACAATAATAAACTACTATAATACTGCCCCTATGTACAGGAATATAACTACTAAAATACTGCTCTCTCCCATGTACAGGATATAACTCTGTACATACTATACTGACTGCCCCTATGTACAAGAATATAACTACTATAATACTGCCCCTATGTACAAGAATATAACTACTATAATACTGCCCCTATGTACAAGAATAAACTACTATAATACTGCCCCTATGTACAAGAATATAACTACTATAATACTGCCCCTATGTACAAGAATATAACTACTATAATACTGCCCCCTATGTACAAGAATATGACTACTATAATACTGCCCCTATGTTTACACGAATATAACTACTATAATACTGCCCCCTAGTACAAGAATAACTACTATATACTGCCCCATGTACAGATATAAACTACTGTAATACTGCCCCTATGTACAAGAATATAACTACTGTAATACTGCCCCCTATGTACAAGAATATAACTACTATAATACTGCCCCTATGTACAGAATATAATACTATAATACTGCCCCTATGTACAAGAAATAACTACTATAATACTCCCCTATGTACAAGAATATAACTACTATAATCGCCCCCTATGTACAAGAATATAACTACTATAATACTGTCCCTATGTACAAGAATATAATACTATAATACTGCCCCTATGTCAGGAATATAACACTAATACTGCCCCCTATGTACAAGAATATAACTACTATAATACTGCCCCTATGTACAAGAATATAACTACTATAATACTGCCCCTATGTACAAGATTACTATATATACGCCCCTATGTACAAGTATATAACTACTATAATACTGCCCCCTATGTACAGAATATAACTACTATAAATCGCCCCTATGTACAAGAATATATACTATAATACTGCCCCTAGTACAGAATATAACTTACTATAATACTGCCCCTATGTACAAGAATATAACTACTATAATACTGCCCCTATGTACAAGAATATAACTACTATAATACTGCCCCTATGTATAAGAATATAACTACTATAATACTGCCTCCTATGTACAGAATATAAAACTACTATAAATACTGCCCCCTATGTCAAGAATATAACTACTATAAACTGCCCACTATGTCAAGAATATACTATATATACTGCCCCCTATGACAAGAATTAACTACTAATACTGCCCCCTATGTACAAGAATATAACTACTAATAATACTGCCCCCTATGTACAAGTATAACTACTATAATACTGCCCCCTATGTACAAGAATATAACTACTATAATACTGCCCCCTATGTACAAGAATAAACTACTATAATACTGTCCCCTATGTACAAGAATATAACTACTATATACTGCCCCCTATGTACAAGAATATAACTACTATATACTGCCACAACTATGTCAAGAATATAACTACTATAATATGCCCCTCTATGTACAAGAATATAACTACTATAATACTTAATACGCCCCCTAGTACAGAATATAACTACTATAATACTGTCCCCATTGTACAAGAATATATAACTACTAAATACTCGCCCCTATGTACAAGAATATACTACAAATGCGTACAGCCCCCTATTATAGTAGGGGATTTTACATGTAAGCTTATGGTGGTTGATTCATTTAGGAATTCTGTCATATTGAACAGTATTATTCATGCTACAATCAACAATGTGAAGCATTGATATTGCAATGTAATATATACAGTAAAGTTACATAACCTCCTATTTACCATTATCACTGTGTAGGCTGTGCTGCGACGCCGCCTTTGGCATGTATCTCACCGCTCTGCCACTCCTTACCTTCCCTTTATTACTAGACCTTCCTCTCACACAGCAGAATGAATCACCTTGCGCCGCGCTCTACATACATGATGATATCTGGATGATCCATCAACACGCAGAACAAACACTGATATTTATCTGGAGAAGAATAGGAAGTTTTCTTATAACGCGTGACGAACACACTGACACCGGAGCTGTCAACAAATATTAAAATATTATAAATATTATTCATATCTAGAAAATCAGTGCCCTCTCTAGTCCTTCAGAATAAGGAAGTATAGCCCACCACACGTGTAGCTTCTCTACTTATGACCTGTAAGTCTGGCGCATGTGCCTGAAGCCGGGGTAGACTATTAAGGTTTCACACCTACGTCCTGTACGTTGGCGCATGCGCCCTGAAGCCGGGGTAACGATTAAGGTTTCACTACCTATGTCCTGTACGTTGGCGCATGCGCCCTGAAGCGGGGTAGACTATTAAGGTTTCACTACCTATGTCCTGTACGTCTGGCGCATGCGCCCTGAAGAGCCAAGGTGGACTATCAAGGTTTCACTACCATGTCCTGTAGGTTGCGGCATGCGCCCTGAAACTGGGGAGGATATCAGGTTTCAATACCTATGTCCTGTAGGTCGGCGCATGCGCCCTGAAACTGGGGAGGATATCAAGGTTTCACTACTATGTCTGTGTAGGTCTGGCGCATGCGCCCTGAAGCTGGGAGGATTATCAAGGTTCACTACCTACGTCCGTAGGTTCTGGTGTACATGCACTGCAGATTGGTAGACTAGCCCTACTAAGCCACTCCCACTTATCTAGACTCCTTAAAGTGCTGGGGACCTTTTTTGGTGGATTAATTTCTAAGATTTTCTCCAATTTCGGGTGCACAATGAGAGACTGAATTTATTAAAAATTAAAAAATTCCAGCCAAATGTTTCAATCCAGAATGCAATAATGCTATTCGTTCTGGATGATTAAATATGGGATCAAGCTCGAATTTTTAAATTGGGGCTCATTACTAAGGGTTGTGGATCGCACTTTCGGCTGTTCACTGTTTTCGGGGATTACACTGATTGGACAGGTATTTAACAGGTGTCTGCGCTGGGATTGTGGGCGCACATTTTGGCGCAGCTGCATCGCTTTCATGCGTCACAAATTGTGGGGGCGCGTGCCATCGAACGATCCGACTGATTTGGAGCTGAGCGCGGATTTAACTTCCAAATTTGTGTCGCAAGACAATGCACTTACATGCACCGGAAGAAGAAGGTGAACTCCGGAGACCTGAGCGGGGAAGCCACCATGAAGGATACGGCGCACGATCTTAGTGAATCAGGGCCTTCTCATCGGACAATGCACTTTCAGTGAACTCCAGCGGACGCGTAACTAAATGAGCCCCATTATGTAAATTGCCTTGCTCTGAGAAGGGATCTTTGCAGAGCTTCCAGGAGCGGCGGAGTGGTGGCGGTTCCCACATACATCACTGGAAGTTGTGATTGAGTCATCTGTGGATCCTATCGGAGTGATCTCTGTGGATGAAGGGAAGAAAACAATCCAAACATTATTTCCGCTTACAATAATGTCTCCGCTCTCCGAGATTAGAGATCTCATTTGTTCCCGTCATGTGCCATCCAGGGTAAGCCCCCGCTATGAGCCAGGTATCATTCCACTAAGTATCTTGACCTTACGTACTGTTGCCTCAATTTAAGGAAAATAATATCCCGCAAATAGCCTATATTACCTGCACTCGTTTCATCACAAAGCTCTTAATGTTTTCTCACTCCAGATTTTCATGGAGCCTGGCACTAGCAGGACTAAAAGGGGTTACACAAAAAGGTTCTTGTTATGTACTAAAACTATGAGAAAACATTTGTAATCTGTTTTATTTATCCTCGGAATAACAAGCCGACAAGCATCAGTGCCATAGGACATTATGTACAAGCTGCTAAACTTCCCTGCTCTATAACACACATGCCCCCAGATAGGACACGATGTACAATCTGCTCTATAACATGTACAGTGTGTCTTTACTCGGACAGCATGTTATAGAGCAGGAGATTGAGTAAAGATCTGCAGGCAGCATGTTATAGAGCAGGAGGAGCTAATAGATTGTACATAGTGTCTTATCTGCAGGCAGCAGGTTATAGAGCAGGAGGAGGTGAGCAATTGTATAGTTTCCTCGCTGCAGTTAGCATGTTATAGAGGGAGGAGCTGAGAAGATTAACAACGTGTCTTACTGAGAAGACAGAATGTTACAGAGCAGGAGGTGTGAAGCTAATACAACAGTGCCCAGCTACTGGTATTTTAAAGAGCAAGAGGGGCTGATCAGATTGTTCATGGCATTAAATCTGCTGTCAGTATGTGATAGAGCAGGCCAATGGAGTTCACCTCGATTCCAAAGATGCACACAATTTGAATATTAAATCCTGCGCTCAGTCCGAACAGTGGATCGCCCGACGGCTCGCCTCGCGATTTGAAAGCTGCATGAAAATCAATCACTTGCGACACAATCCCCTTCTAAATAGCTGTCACAGCAGGCACAAATCCTGAACATTTCCAAAATCCGCGGACCCATAGTAAATAAACCCCACTGTCCTTTTTCAGAGAGCATTTTACAGAGCAGAAGAGCTGAGCAGATAGCACATAGTGTCCTATTGCAGGTAGAATGTTACAGAGCAGGTGGTGTGATGCAGATTGTACATAGGTGTTCTAAGCTGCTGGTATATATGGAGCAAGAGGGGTGATCAGATTGTTCACAGTGCTAAATCTGTGGTCAGTCTGTTATAGAGCAGGAGGAGCTGAGCAGGTTGAACATAGTGTTATAGCTGCAGTTAGTGTGCTGTAGAGCAGGAGGAGTGAGCTGACTGTAAAAGCCAGGACAGCATATGCACTTCGACATGCCAGTGTGATGGTTCTGGACTGCTCTGCGCGCTCTATATTAGTGTGGGGATGTGAGTTGGCAAGTTGTAATTTTATAACACTGGCTGCAGTGCAATGGCCACACTTACGTACATGGCCAAGTCTCACAGAGACAAGTCACACTATTCCTGGAATATAATGCACCACGTCCACCAGATTAATTTGAGTCTAATGACTTTTAATTACCAGTTATTACCTATAGACAGCTCTGTGGTTACTATATGCAATGTGTCTGCTACCGCCGAACAAGACATATCATTAATGTATAAATTATGTAATTACCCTCTGAAAAATCAGCTGTCCTGTAATAAAATAGTACAGTGTGTAGTGCAGGTGATATTAAAGGGAACCACCACCACGATTCTACCTATGAAGGTAGAACGGGTGGTAGGTGGATGTATGGGACGTGAGGAAAGCCCTTTTTAGAGCTACTATCAGGTCCCCGCAACTTTTAAAATTGTAATACCCTAATATGTGAATTTTGACATGAGGTTACACGTCGCACTACTCAAACAACGCCCAGTAGCCTTTTTCTCTCTCCTACCTGATATCTTCGCCGCAGCTCTTCGTAGCTGCTGCCTCGTCCGAGAAGCCGGAGTTTCTGCGCATGCGCAGTAGCTCGGCTGGAGCTGGGGCCGCGCAGCGCGGGCGGCCGTTCTGCACATGCGCCGAACGTCGGCTCCCCGTACTAGGGCGCGCAGCTACGAGGAGGAGAAAAGGGGCTGCTGGGCGTGGAGTAGCTGCGACGTGTAGCCTCATGTCCGGCTACTCACGCCCCAGTAGCCGCTTAATTAAATTACATATTAGGGTATTAAAGTTTTAAGATAGCGGGAAGCGAGTGCTCTAAAAAGAGTTCTCCTCAAGTACCCATACATCCACCTATCACCCGTCTCTACCTTTATAGGTTCCCTTTAAGGTGTCAGTAGGATATAGCAGTAACCTATGGAAAAACATTGGTTGTGAACCATACGTCTCTGAAGACGTCACAGACCCTGAAACGGATGGACGAAACCAAAAAGTACTAGGATCTGCTAAAATCTGTCTTTACAGTTTGATTTTACAAATCCTAAATCACCTCTTATATCTAAATCACTTTCTGCAGTAGCACAAAAACAGTCTAAATCCACAAGTCAACGAATCACCTCTCCCTCTCTCACAGCAGAAGTCACAGCACATGAAAAGCTGACTACACGGAGGCACGCCTGATACATCTACAGTGTTTAGTAATCACTTTCCCTATTAAACCAACAACAAAAAGTATCCACAGTATTGTTTGTCCATTCGGTGGAAAGTTGACCGTCCTCCAAATCCTATCACCGATCAGAAGAGTAAACATATGAATAAGAGCCTCTCCGCCCCATTCAGTCTACTTGTGTTCGAAGAACAAGTGAATCTTATTGTACTATAATCAGGCGCAGCCAAACCCAGTTTAGGACATTTTTGGGTGGAAGCCGCCTTCATTATATACCCCAGCCTCGGGTCTATAGGTAAAAGACATTTTGTTCTACCCAATGTGTGTGAGGAAAACACGCAGTGCGGTATTACACAATCACCTTATTAGTAACAGGGTGAGGACCCGCCCGCAGGGCTCCTGCTTATTATCTCACTTACTCCCTCATGTTTCATAGTATAGGTATAAAAGCCAATAATAATTTCAGAGTATCTAAATATGGAACGGAGGCGCTCTGCGGGATGATGGTAATTGTTTCTCAGTTACTAGGCAGCTGGAATACATCCTCTGCTCTTACTTCAAAACTCGCTCCTAGCGGAGAGAAGGAGAAATAATCACGTCTGGCGCCTGCGGGAGACATAAACTTTCTCAAGTGCTGAAGGCCTCAGCCAGATCGTCACTCTACATGGGTGCATCCCCTTTAGTATGATTTTATCTAAGTTTAAGGGATATTCCTCTTAAAGGTTGTAGCAAGTTTTATTATTTCTATCCACAGGATCAGGGATCATACGTGCTCCCGATCATTCAAGTAATTGATAGAGAAGCCGCGTTCGTTCAATACCATAGGAGTGTAGGAAATCCCATAGCACTCTTGGCATGTGTATGAGAAGCCCGAAGATAATGGGGGTGCGCTTGTAACATCCAGAGCTCTTCTGCGCAGTGAATGGAGCGGCACAATTCATGATTAATAACATGACCCCCACCATGAACTACTATATAGTTTGTACCCATCTTACCGAGGCACATGCAACATCCCAGTTACGGACTGTAACAGAGACAATGGGGCGTCACATGACTTCTACCGCTTTTGGCTATGGAGAGATGAACTCCTAACGGTGTGAACGGATAAACTGTACGAGGTTCAAGATATGGACTATTACTCTCTTCCATACTAACATTGGGCACATAAGGGTTAATCTTAGGCTGCATCACCGACCGTATGAAATGCCGTATGCTACCTGTACCGTGTGTTTACAGGTTACATGCGGCCCACATTCATTTCAATGGAAATACATCCACTATTTATATTGCAGTTGTTAAAACCGTACTGTACCGTATACCGGCCGTATAGAAAATGTAGAGCATGTCCCATTTCCTCTCGTTTTTCGGGACGTACGCCCTAAAATCTATGGGGACGATTAAAGGAAACCTACCATTTCAAATGGTAGTGTAAGCTGTAAACACCGAGCACCAGCTCAGGGTGAGCTGGTGCCGGTGCTTAGTTTCGTAGTGTTAAAACCGCGGTATCGGTTTTTAACACTTTTTTAAACTCATGCAAAAGCTGCTTCGGCGCGAACGCCTGCGGCATTTCCTATGTAGGCGAGCGCACGCAGCGCCGAAGCAGTTTCGCTAGAAAGTTAAAACGAAACTAAGCACCGGCACCAGCTCACCCTGAGCATCACCCTGAGCTGGTGCTAGGTGTTTACAGCTTACACCTACCATTTGAAATGGTAGGTTTCCTTTAAATATGGGTTAAATACGTGCAGCTACGGATAGAAACGCCACATATATACGGGCTCATATGGCGCGGAAATATCAGGACTGGAGAAATCACAATTCGTGTGAATGCACGCCTAATAACAGAGATTTCTCGATGACTAAGCTTAAAATATATAAGAGACTGCCTCAATGTTTTTCCTCTAGCCAGTAAGTTCTCAACCTTTCTAATGCTGTTACCCCACAATCGTTCCTCATGTTGCGGTGACCCAAACCATAGCGATTTGCTGTAAAAACGCAATAAATGCGGCTCCGATGGCTTTAGGCGACCCCGGTTTTGGTTGTTCACCCCGCGTGGATAATGCAGGCCTGAGCGTATACTCTGCGTACAAGCCTAAGTGTGTGCTCATGGATGCAGCCCTGAACGTATACATTCGCATCAGGCCTAAAACATATACTCAAGGATGCTGCCCTGAGCGTATACATGCACATCAGGCCGAGCGTATACAGGATAATGCAGGCCTGAGCGTATACATCTGCGGCAAGCCTAAGTGTGTGCTCATGGATGCAGCCCTGAACGTATACATGCGCATCCAGGCCTAAACATATACTCAAGGATGCTGCCCATGACGTATACATGCACATCAGGCCCGAGCGTATACAGGATAATGCAGGCCTGAGCGTATACATCTGTGTGCAAGCCTAAGTGTGTGCTCATGGATGCAGCCCTGAACGTATACATGCGCATCCAGGCCTAAACCATATACTCAAGGATGCTGCCCCTGAGCGATACATGCACATGCAGGCATGTGTGTAGAAGTTTAAGTGATTATGTTTTTGCTTACTTCAGCATTGTTTTCCTCACCTGCCTAAAACTTCTGCACAGTATGTGCTTGTACTACTGTTATTCCCTCTCTATAAAATTCTCATACCGTGTAATGAATTACATTCCGGACATGTAACGGTAGCCCGAACCTACGTAAGCAGGATAAGAAGCCGACACTACTTCTATAGGAGATGATGCAAGCAGAAGTGTCTGGCTTGTGCGGCGAGAAAGAGCCATTGCTATTTACACAGGGGAGTCTTAAAGGAGGCAGTCAACAAACCTCCGCAGCACTGAGACACCATGACCGAGTTACAAGGAAAGCTTTTATGCCTTATAAGCAACACAAGTATTTTTTAGGAGACCACCATCTGAACACATGCCCTTCCAGTGTCGTCCGCGCCAGGCTCCGAGCCCAAAAGCAAAAATACGCTCCGTCCCTTTAATTGTTTGCATAATTTGCAATGAAGAGCAAAGCTTTTACCATTCCCCTGTAAAAGGTCAGTGATTGTGAGCTCTCTCCGCGCAACCTCACATCAATTTTCCGTCCTGTTCCCTCCATTGTGCATGAGGAGCGCTCTGCCAGTACATGGAGCCTTGTTACCATGTACCGTAGGGCTCTCGACAAAACCCACAGCAAACAAGAGGGTACTCCGAAAAATTACAGGCGCTGTTACATAACGTTCCTCTCCTGTTCAATGGGTTGCAGGTTTTATGTAGAAAAGTCCCTTGCTCTATTCATTAATAGTCAACCTGGCGCGGGTGCCCGGTCTTGGCTCATGGATTGCAATGCGTCAACAATTTTACATTTTTGGAAAAGGCTCCAGTTGGTTAATATTGCTCCGTTGTATACGGAGAAGGAGAGCTAGGAAGAACATATTGTACAGAGAAGAACCAAGGCCAATATTGATCGAGACATTAAAACATACAATACACCCGGTTTTTTTTTCCGAATCCGTCCGGTTTTCCGATGGCCACGCCCCCCATTTCCGTCGCATGCATGCCGTGCACACATAATTTATGCGTGCAAAAAAACTGCGGCGGCAATTCGGCGCAAAATGCTAATTTTGGCGAAACCGACGAAAAAGAGCGATCGGGGGCCTTAGGAATGACCTCCCATGTTTCTATAAATTGTTCCACATAGAAGCGCCTTTTTCGGCTCATGCATATGTATTAAGCAAAGGCTCTTGTGTATTTTGTCTTTATGCCCTCTAAAGGTAAAGAGAGGACTCTCCTCAATTTCATAAGACACGTTCAAACGAAGTCACATGGTTCCTAGGGTCAGACACCTTGACTGCAACCGATAAGATCAATCAAAGCTCCGTTCATGGGCTTCTAGGGAGACCACCGTTACTGCAACCGATAGATCATCAAGAGCTCGTCCATGGCTTTCTGGGACACCTTATGGCACCCGATTAGATACATAAAGAGACTCGTCATTGGCTTCGTAGGGAGGACCCCTTATGGCAACCCGATAGAGGATCACTCAAGAGATCGTCCATGGCTTCTAGGGAGACACTATGGCACCCGATTAGATCATCAAGAGTTCGTAATGGCTTCTAGGGGAGCTACACCTTATGGCAAACCGATAGATCATAAGAGATCGTCATGGGCCTTCTAGGGAAATACCTTATGGCAACCGATAGATCATTACAGAGATCGTTATGGATTCTAGGGAGACACTTTAAGCAGGGTTAGGTACCTCTTGGCTGAGAGAGCATACATGAACGCCCATATTTATAAATGTTTACCAGTAAGAGAACCGTACAATATGCACTTTCCCCCCAGTAGACAGGTAGTCCCATTCCAGCGGGTGCCCCTGCGAATCTACGTCTCGGATTGCCACACCCCTTCGCCCCGCTCAGATCACAGGACTACTCGCATACAGGTTGTGGCTCATAGGCGGGTTATGGAACCTTTGCCTTAGCTCTGAAACGCAACGTGGGTGGACAAGTTCCGTAGCAGGCAGTGTCAGTCAGAATAGTGCCTAGACCACGCGGCAAAGCTGAGGGGACTTGCCGGTAGCTCCAGACGGCCGGGTTACGAACAGGTTAACAGGTAGCTTCTATCCACACCGTAGGACATTGGGGCAGATTACTTTCCTGGTTCTATGTCGCGATCCGCGCGGTGCTTGTCCGATGAGGAGTGAGGATCCGGACCGATTACATAAGTTGTGCGCCCGGTGGTTACCTCATCCTGCCACTTCGCGCCGAGGTCCGCCAGAGTTCACTGGCTTCTTTCCAGGGTGCTTGTAAGTTGCGGGCTTGCGTCACATTCTCGAAATCTAATCACGCGTTTGTCCGAATCGTCGGGTTGTGTCCGACAGCCTGCCTCCCGTTCTGTAGCGCGTGCAACGCGCCGGTGCCGATGTCCGACAAAATGCCGATTGCGTTGTGGCAAACTCACGCGGGGCAAATCTGGCCGCCAACGAAATCGGGAGGGAATCCGACGAAAATATGCGTCTGAGGGACCCATAGTAAATGAACCCATTGACTTTTAACTAACCAAACTTACGATTTACTTTCTGACCATATCACGGGTGTTGGCTTATGGAAAAGGACATTCGGCCGGAAAGAGCAGGCACTGGCCAGGGGAAGGGTTAGTAGTAACAAAAGCCGCGAGTGCGAATGTAAAAAAAAAACAGTCAGCGGAAGCCGGATCATTACTTACAGTAAGTTATTCACATTACCTGGCTCACTGCCAGCAGCGTGTGGTGTAGTGTCAGGAAGCAGCTGCAGCTTGTGTCTCAGTCTCCTCTTCTCCCAACTCATCAGCCCCTCCTCCTCCCCACTTTCTGTCACGTGCCTGAGCAAGCAGTGGGAGCTGGGCGTGGTGGGTGGAGAAAAGAGGAATAAGTGAAACGCAGGCTTGCAGCTAACCACTCTACCCCTTGGAATTCACATGCACTGCTGGCAGGGAGCCAGGCACATTAACAATAAGTTTGATATAAACTAACTGAATGAATCAGAATGCTGTTTACAAAGCATATTAAAGTCACCAAAGCACAGGCGATTGGCAAGGAGTAGCCAGAGGCTAGGCTACAACGGCGCACTCACCCACCGTAGCCTCTTTAGAAATTTGCATATTCCCCTGATTAAGATTAGCAAAGTATAGTGGGAGGGCTATCCTTACATTCGTTAGATGATCTACCACTGGATCTAACTTAATAGGTACCATCTGTAGTGGAAGGTTTCCTTTAACCGCAGTCTTTGTAGTAAGGTGACCAGACAAGGGAACTTCAAATAAAGTCCTGAGTCCTGTGGTCGACAGTCGCGGTAAGGGAAAGCGCCAACGTCCAACAAAACACTATGGTGAGACCAGGTTTTTTTTTTTGGTGGCTCATGATTTTAGTTTTTTTTTTTTTTTGGAAAACCTTTTAGTTATTTGACTTAGTTTTTTTTTGGAACCGTTGTTGAGTTATCTTTTTGTATTTAACTGCTGTGGAAAGACCCTGACATGGGTCCTTAAATTCAGCAAAAATTCCCTAAAAAACCCTTGCGCCTCTGCTGAACTGACATGCCCGCTCACTTCTTCATTTAAAAACAAAAGGATTCTCGACTCCAGTTGTTGGTTATGACGAGTGTATAGAAGGTTTTATATGTGGTGCAAGCAGAGAAAGGAACTGGAGCCACCAATCTGCCACCAGCAGGGGTCCCCGATTCCAACCGAAAAGGGAAAAAAGCAAAACACTTGATTCCGGCAGAAGAAAACGTGATCGCCCCTTTAACCTCACTATATACTGTAACACGGATCAAATATATGTTAACACTTGTAATAAAAAAATCAACCAATTTAACAAATTGGTTTCCAGTATTCACTGATGGCATTGTGCCCCTTCTGGACATGGTGCGTCCTCCTCTGCTTTAATGCACGGGTGGGCGTCTGCCCTGGGCCACTGTGTGTTGCCTACCCCAACCCCATGAATTACAATTATGTTTCCCTCCGCAACATGGACATCCCGGATATTCATCTTATCTGCTCATTAAATATAGGTAAATAAATACATACTATAAAAGCCAAAATGTAATCAATAAAGCTTTTGCGGCCCATTTTGGACCAACATGAGACCAGCGGTGTAGTTTTGCCTTTACCCTTTTACTATCCTTTTATATGGATATGATAAAAGGCAGCAGCAGTACTAGAAGTTAGATCAGAATATTTCTGAAATATGGTGATCTTGTCCTCACGACATTGAGGCTTGTCGCTATCGTAGGGGGCAGTATTATAGTAGTTATATTCTTGTACATAGGGGGCAGTATTATAGTAGTTATATTCTTGTACATAGGGGGCAGTATTATAGAAGTTATATTCTTGTACATAGGGGGCAGTATTATAGTAGTTACATTACTTTAGATTTTTCCTGATTTATGTAGTATCTTTATACTCCTGCAAACGCAATTGTTAATTTCTCTAAATGAGCTTTATCTTCACTGTCTGTAAGCGTTGTGTGTGCGTTGAGCACCTTATTCATGATGTAATGTGTTTTTCTTTTTGCTGTGTTTTAGCTTTTGACTGACGTGACTAGCTTGGGTATTGTTGAGTTTTGGGAACGCTCCTCCCTGATAGCCTGTTGACCTTAGTGAATTGCAGGAAATGTTGAATCACAAGGCGTTCATTTTCAAAGTTGCAAAGGTTCATCTTATTGAGCTCTTATTTTTAGACGGAGGCTTTCAATAAAGTGAAATATTACAGAAAGTGCTGAGCACTCGGAACAATACAAAAGTGTGTAAAGTAAAGTATATCTGTCACTCGCACAATAAAACATGTAATAAAGCGCTGACCCTCCGCGGTGAACTCGCTTTCCTGACTCTGGTGGCCCATTGGCAGCTCAGCATTCGAGGCGCCGGACTCCTGTCTGCTCCTTTCTTCTCTGTATCCTGTGTTTTTGCACTTTTCTATTGTTCTGTCCATCCCAAAAATAAGAAGAATTGCCAAGCACCATTGTTGATGCCACTCAGTCTTCATTACCGTAAACTTTTAGAACATTTTTAGATCTTTTTACCCATTTACCACATAGAGCACCACCATGTGCAGCATGTAATTTCTTTAGTCTCTGCTTCTCCATTGTACTCACAACAGCATGGTGACTCAGTGGTTAGCATTACAGCCTTCCAGCGCTGGGGACCTGGGTTCATGTCCCAGGGTCAACATCTGCAAAGAGTTTGTATGTTCTATCCGTGTCTGTGTGGGTTTCCTCTGGGTCCTCCGGTTTCCTCCCACACTCCAAAACATACTGGTAGGGTGATTAGATTGTGAGCCCCATTTCGGACAGGGACTGATTTGGCAATCTCTGTGCAGCTCTGTGTAATCTGTGTGTGCTATATAAATAAAGTATTATTATTCAATTTTCCTATTTACTTACACTTTATTATTTGAAGCAATGTAAAATATCTGCTTTTCTCAGCCATTTGGAGGACGGGATTATCCGTCTGCTTGTTTCTACTGCTAAAAAAACTATGATTGTGTCTTCACTCTCGTAGTTTTATTTTTTTTTTTAAAATAAAATGTGATAAAATATGCTTTTTTTGGAATTTTTACCATTAAAGGGGTTATACGGGTTTAAAATTTTTTTTATGGCCGGGCTGGGGAGGGCTATTTAAATATTAAACACCATTAAACATGGACTACCTCCTCCGGTGCTGCCGATGTCCCGCTCGCGGCCCGTCTTCTCCGTGCGCCGGTTTCAGTACAGGGCGCCACAGGAGCTTTCCGGCCGGCCGGATGCTCCCATGCGCACCATCTCCAGCGCTTACAACGCTGAGAGATAGGGACGAATGGGAGGAGCCGTCCACAACGTGGAACCGGAAGCTCCCATGTGCGCGGCTTCCGTGCCCGTTTTGTTTACAGGGGCCAGGATCGAAGTGACCGCAGCGCAGGACAGCGCAGTGCGCAGGAGGTAAGTTTATGTTTAACTAGCCCTCCCCAGCCCGGCCATAAAAAAACATTTTTTAAACCGAAACCCCTTTAAAGCGGGTCTGCGCTGCAAATTGTACTAAACCTCCCACAAGTTCCTTATGGCCTGGTTGGTTTAGTGTACCAAATCACCATTTAGCTAGCACAGAAGGTGCAAACCTTTATTGGTTTTAAGGGCCCGCTAAACTTCAAATGGGCCGCACTAGTAACCAGCACTCTAGATCCTAGCACAAAAACCACAGTAAACAATGCTAATAACACTACAGGCCCAAGAGGCAGACTACCACACAGGGCAACAAACCAGATGGAATAATACTGGAGACCCCCTTAAGCAGAACAATACTGGAACCCCCCTAGAGCAGACATATAATACTGGAGACCCCCTTTCAGAGCAGACGTATAATACGGAGACCCCTTTCAGAGCAGCCGTATAATACTGGGACCCCCCCTCCTAGAGCAGACGATAACTGCAGACCCCACCCCTTCCTGAGCAGACGTATAATACTGGAAGACCCCCCTTTCTGAGCAGACGTATAATACTGGAGACCCCCTTCCTAGAGCAGAAGATAATAATGGAGGAGACCCCTTCCTGAGAGACGTTATAATACTGGAGACCCCCCTTAACTAGAGCAGACGTATAATACTGGAGGACCCCACCTTCTCTAGAGCAGACGTATAATATGGAGACCCCCCTTCCTAGAGCAGACGTATAATAATGGAGACCCCCTTCCTAGAGCAGACGTATAATAATGGAGGACCCCCCTTCCTAGCAGCAGACGTAAATACTGGAGACCCCCCCTTCCTAGAGCAGACGTATAATACATGGGAGACCCCCCTTCCTAGAGCAGACGTATAAAAGGGATCCCCTCCGTAGAACGTAATACTGGAGACGACCTAGGCAGATTGATAACTGTAGACCCACCCTACAGCAGATGTATAATACTGCAGACCCCCCCCAGAGCAGACCTATAATAAGCAGACCCCTACAGCATATACGTAATACTGGAGACCCCCCTACAAGCAGATATGCTACTGACAGGACCCCCCACAGAGCAGGCATATAATACAGGAGACCCCCTAGAGCAGCATATAATACTGTGGACAGCAACCAGTTTATTTAATCTAAATGCTGAATCTGAACGCTATAAATTAGACCAAAAAGTTTTAAACCTCACTAAAAATCACATTAAGGTTTGTGTCTTTATGATTTGGTGTAACTCAGGAAGAAGACATCTCACTGTTGTTGGTTTTCAATGTTCCTTTACAAAGGGACCTGCACTAGAGGATGTGAGTAATATATCATTACTCCCTGAAAGTCGTAAAACGCAATTTTTTTCAGGAAAGAAAGTTGGTCTCGACCTTGTTCTGTAAGGAGATTAATGGGCCAGAACCTGACACCAACATAACATATTCAGATCTGCTCTATGGGAGAAAATGAACTACGGCAAGCTAAAGTGCACATGAATTTTTAGTCACGTGTTTGGGGGTTTCCTGCAAGTAGCTTTTGATCCACAGGTAGGAAGGATAGAGACCGAAGGCTTTAATACAATACAAGTTAAACCAATTTTGCTCAATTCCCCTGGTCTAAAAGATAGGAACAATCTGCCTCCGATCCTCCTGCTCTATACCATGCTGCCTGCATAAGGAACATTGGGGCACATTTCTAAGGGTCCATGGACCGCGGACGTGTCTGGTTTTCAAATTGCCAAATGCCCCGGGTTTTTGGCCCACGCGATCAATTGGTGCATGCACACGACAGAAATTGGTGGGGCGTTTGTCGTCGGACAACCCGACGGATCGGAAAAACCTTGGAATGTAAAAAGCTAAATGTGTCGCAAATATCAACGATACATAAGCACCAGGAAGATGAAGGTGAAACTCCGGTGGACTCCTGCTCCATAACATGCTGCCTGCAGATAGGGACACTATGTACAATCTGCTCAGCTCCTCCTCTCCAAACATGCTTGCCTGCAGATAGGACACTATGTACAATCTGCTCAGCGCCTCGCGCTCTATAAACAAGCTGCCTGCAGATAGGACACATGTACAATCTGCTCAGCTCCTCTGCTCCATAACATGCTGCCTGCAGATAGGACACTATGTACAATCTGCTCAGCTCCTCAGCTCCATAAACATGCTGCCTGCAGATAGGAAACTATGTCCCATCTGCTCAGCCCCCTCACTCTATAACATGCTGCAGCGGTAGGACACTATGTACAATTGATCAGAAACCCTGCTCTATAACATGCTGCCTGAGATAGGACCTATGTACACATCTGCTTAACTTCCCTGCTCTATAGAGTGCTGTCTCAGATAGGACACATGACCAATGTACTCAGCTCCTCCTGACACTGTTGTTTGTACAGTCTGACTGCTCTTTGGCTCATAACAGACCGCCTGCAGTACAAATTTACACAGCATATGGAGGGAACTCAGTTTCTTTCATCTCCATTGACGCCTCCATAAATAAACACCAATGCAAGTGTGTGACTGTATTCATAGCCCTTTGGTATTGGTAGGTAAACATTGTCACCTCTGTAATGGGACACAACTGACCATCTCCAGTCATAGTGTATCCGGGGATAATAACACATCCATGAACAGATTAAATATAACAGATCCGACATCTGATCCATAACAGTGTCTAGAGACCCGGCCTATGTGAAGCAGGTCATGAGAAGACCCTTCTCCACCCTATTTTATCATCTTTTTGCCACTTTAAACGTTTCTAATTTGGACATGGAGAAACATTTATGGAACAAACTTCAACACTCTTAAAAAAATAGAAACCGTTCCATCCCTGAAACCAAAGGATGTTTATAGGAGCTGCCCAATTCACGGACAACCTTCATATTCACTGGAAAGGTTTCGTCGACAATATCTATCGGCAAAATTCCTCTATTTTGCTATCAAGTTTTGCCGAGCGATGAAGAGGTGAAATGTACGACACATTGACAGCGCACAGCGTATTGTAGCCCTGGTTACATCAACGCTAATGGTTTACATATGTCTGGATGTGTACAGTGGGAGATGTTGTCTGGTACAGTTAGTGCGGTACTTTTATTTGTCTTTTGTTAAGTACAGTCCGGTCACATGTTTTATGGCGCACAAAAGGGTGGAAAGACAAAAGATTGGAGAATGATGAGGCAACAGAATGCCCCCCCCCCCCCTAGGGGGAACTCCCGCCGACATCTCAAAACTGTTAACGAATATAATCACCAAATACGGACACTCAATCGAATCCTTCATCGGACATAAATCACAAAATAAATGGAACATAATGTATATAAACTTTGCATGATATACAAAGACACTATTTATAGATGTCTGCCCTAATTAAAAAATATGTGATCATTAAAGGAACAAAAATCCCCTGCTGGGCCACTTCCCCTTCCTTTGTTCATTCTGTGTTTCCTTTCCATAGTTTGATGCAAGGAAAAGTACTAGAATCCATGATTTTTAAAGCAATAGTGTAAACATGACATGGAGTCCTCTTGGTGGTCATGGTAATCTATCCTAAAAAGTCTGTGGGTGGTCTAATCCAGGGATTGACAGCCATGTCCGCCCCCAGCAGTTCCTCGAAGTCACGTGTTTGTGTTCGTGCGCATTTCAAGGGTCAGCTTCAAAAGAAAATGCCTTTTTTTACTAAAAACCTTGCATCGCAACAAGGTAGAATGTACAGGCAGTTGACCGCGTTTCGGGAATTATGTCTTAGTCACGATCTTGCTATGTGGTTCTGGAATCAAGAAACTATGTAGGGTTAATTTTTTTGTTTTGGTTTCTAAGATTTTTGTAAATCCCTCTAATAGTGAAAAGTGTCTCTGGTTTTAGAGCCTTCCTTATTGAGCTATAGAAAAAGATAAAAAAAAAAACAGTATGTTTGGAGTGTGGGAGGAAACTGGAGGACCTGGAGGGAAACCCACGCAAACACAGAGAGAAATACAAACTCTTTTCAGAGTTAAACCCGGGACGTTCCCCAGCATCTTGTTTCGCAAATTTATGGTGTCCAGCTATCAGACTGTGCAGTTGGCCCTCCTCCTCTAGTTATAATGGGAAGAGGGGGTACAGACAAAGACTTGGTCTACTAAGTAATAACAGTTTGTAGAATTTGATTATTATCGGATGAACTTATAACTGTTCGCTGTCAGATTACATAGACTTGACGTCCCCTCTCATAGTTATTTGTGGAAGATGAGGGCGGTCCAGACTACAGAATCCGCCTACTAAGTAATAACTAATTTATCAATAACTCTAACGAGTCTGGTATAGACTTGTGATAACCCTGTAGTGAACTCTATAACGCTCAGCTGTCAGATTACATAGACACGTGACAGCCCCTCTCATAGTTATTTGTGGTAGGGGGCGGTCAGACTACAGAGTCAGCCTCCATGTAGTAACTAGCTTATTGTTCAGCTCCAAAGATTCTGTATTGGACTTGTGATAATCTTATAGTAGGGAACATATTGCTGTCAGATTTAGCAGGCTGAACTGCCTTCTATAGTTATTTGTGGGTAAGAAATAGTCCAGCTTCTAAGCAATAACTAATTAATTAACTCTAAAGTTCGTATTAGACCTGTGTTAACCTTATTGTGGAAATATGTTGTTAAGCAGTTCAACTGTAGTCCTGGCTGCCATATTATAGTGTTTGTGTCTGGACCGCCCCCCATATAAAATAGTTTTTTGTACTGACTGCCCCATTAAGTTGTTGTAGTTGGACCGCCCCATTATAGTTGTTTTTGTAGTCGTGGACCGTCCCATTTAGTTGTTTGTAGTCTGGACCGCCCCCCTTATAGTGTTTGTAGCCTGGGATCTGCCACCATGTATAGTGTGGTCGTTAGTCTGGACGCCCCATTATAGGTTGTTTGTAGTCTGGACCGCCCCTTACACACTAGTCAGATAAGTAACTAGTTTACCTATCGCCATCTTAAAACAAAACGTCAAAAGAGAACCTAATAAGATGAAGTGTATTTAAAGTAGTTGTTAAAGTGAACCTCCCCTTTTATTCCCAGTGGATTTAACAGTCATTTTCAATTGATGCACACAAACAAAAACTTCAGCTAAAAAAGATTTGGAGATTGCAGATGCTCAGATCTGTCCTGTATCCTTGGTGTATGCACGCTGAGGGGAGACCTGGGAGATTAGGCACACATTCTAAACAAAGCGTGGATGCAGAATGCGCTCTGGGAATGTGTTATGATTCCGGTCTCCTCGCGAGCCATCATCCTGACAAGCCATTTTCCAGTTGCTAAGTTATGGCAACACATATTAGGACCATTTTCGTTCTTAGCAGGAAAAGTTCTTAACTAAAGTTTACTATTGAGTTTAGCACTTGAAAGCATTTATCCAGGTCATTTAAACTTCAGAACAAGAATGTTCTTCTATCGTTGTGACTAGCTGTGTGTACTCATATAGCAATCGCTCTACCCTGGTGTCACTCAAATAGGCCTCCCAGGGTGGATTTGGGGGAATGAAAAAATAAAGGCTTTTTTTAATGCTAAAATATAGAGGAATTGGATGAAGATCAAAGGATGATCTTGATTATCAGCCATGTGTTTGGGGGGCAGCGTACTGGTGTGATGTCCACGAGAGTCAACTGTCACCAACGTCTTGCAAGAAAGGGGTCAGATATCTGGTAACCTCCAGCACTTCATGCCAAGTTCTTGTGGTTCTAAGTACAGAAAACATTGGGGGGAAATTTAGTTCCTAAATCCTCCAAACACGTCTTACATGTCTGGGTACATTCTTACGTCTTCGTATTCATACTTGTTATAAGTCAACATGAGGCCTTAAAGAGAGTATCCACATGGAAACAATATAAAAATAACCACTTTCTTTATTCACTCGTTAACAAACAAATGCAGATTTCAAAGATTAATTCCAACCTCTCCCTATAGTCCCGTATATTTACAATTTTGGTTGCCCTGGGCCCGATTGGAAATCTCTCGACTATGGTCAGATTCTTATGAATAGCTTCTCTTATTCGACACACTGCAGGCTCTCTGCCTCCTGCCCTCACCCCTGCATTACAAGACGAGCTCAGACTCGGGGCACTGTCTGTTGCGAAAGCAGCATGTGGTGCAGAGACGTACTCTACAGGAAAGATAAGGTTTTATGCAGAGCTGACTGTGGTGAATGTAAGTGAGTAGCATAGCTGAGAGTGTCATTGTGTGATGTATCCATTTCATGGGTCTCTTATCTCTGATCGTCTAATCTCTGTGTCAGATACTAGTAGAATGTTCAGGAGCTAAAGAAAGTGTTATAAACCCTGTACCTGATATCTAAGCACATTGTCAGCACACATATCTCATAGCACAGAGGGATCATCAAGTGTCTGCTTAGAGAAGTCCCCGCCCACACTCGGAATCTACACTGAGCATCACTGAGCGATAGGAGCTAAAAGAGCAATAAACTGAGTACATTGTAACATAAGTTAAATATGATTTTCATGGGAAAAACCCCATTAAGATGCACCAAATATTTGGCACAAAATCAAAGTAAGTATATAGGCGGCATAAAGCACCCAAAATAAAATAAGGTATTCATTAGATCTGTTATAACTGATGATCAGGCAGATCATTTAGACCCACCCCAGAACCCGCACGTACTAGTCTTGCCAAGAAGTAATGTTGCGTGAATGGCTTGGGGAGACAGCAAATAGTTTGTTTGATGTTCACCTTCCATAGGTTTGTTTGCTGGGCATGGGAGTCAAGTGGGCGGTGCTATTTTACGTTTTCCCACGAGAGAGGAGGTACAGAGGTGAAATATAGAGACCACCCATTGTACTTCCCAAGCATGGAAAAAACAGGGTGTACACAGGTTTATATTCCTAAGCACTAAGAACACCCTAAGAACTTAATAACTGCCAGTCAATATGTGAATATTAAAAAAATATTTAATTATTTCACCTCTAAAAAAAAGTTTTTGACTGTTGTAACATGTTTTTAATGCAGTGTGTTGTTAAAATAAATTATAGCGAGACATCACAATTCTTAGGGTAAAATTTCTTTAATTAGCCGGAGGCAAGCGTTACCCTGAAACTCAATTAAAACCAGATTATGGATTGGACAGCGCTGCCTTATATTTTATTAATCGGGTTTTTAGGCCACAGTATGATAGCTTCTATTATCCTCCGTTCTAAACTCTACTGTCGGAATACTGCATATAAGGTAGAAATTTCCTTTTTACACGATTGTTGTAGCATATATCGTTAATGGGGTTGTCCTCCAGTTTATGATAATAAGCACCATAGAATTTCTGACTGGCTACAGCCCCACTAATAGGGGAGCTTATCAGCATCTTTGTGTTTTTTTCATAATCGCTCTATTGGAGATAACTGGGGTACCCAGAATCGATTTTAAGGGGTTTTTCCTGTACGTAGGATGATTGATTGAGCGAGGCCTACCACATACATTGGGCGGTCATTTTACTAAGGGGCCCGAATCGCGTTTTTTCTGAGGGGTTACTACGAAAATTCCGATTTGTGGCGATTTTTTTTTTTTTTTTTCTCCCTGAATTGAAAACCCGACGGATTCAGAAAAACCGCCGCATTTAAAAAAAAAAAAAAAAAAGTCACTTGACACGCGCTTACCTTCACCCGGGTAGGACGGTGAACTTCAGTGCACTCCGACGAAACTTCAGCGCACAGCAGCGACACCTAGTGGACATCGGTGGGGGAATACCTTAGTGAATCGCCGGAAGACCCGAATCCTCCACTGAGAACGCTCCGATGGATCGCAAAATGGACCGGGTGGGTTAGAAATCTGCCAATTGTGTAGTGACCAGGTCTGATTACAGCAGCCTCTCACATATAAAATATAGATACCGGCCATCTGTAAAAATAATGTGTTAAATCCCAATAGGTAAAAAAGTATAGATGAAGGCTCCTGTGCGTTCAAGGTTTACAAACAAAAGCTCAAGATAGCCAAGAAATCCCAAATACAATTATGCATTGTATGATTTTAACAGAACAGCATTAGCGGCTTCAATATGTGGGTTTGGAAGCAGGACCACACGCATTTCCTTTGTGAGTGACAGGAATTAGAAACAACAACAGCTTTCTCTATGAGGGGGTGGAGGAAAGCAGGACTCACAGGCTGTCTCTATGAGTGGTGGACAGGACTCACAGGCTTTCTCTATGAGTGGTGGACAGGACTCACAGGTTTCCTCTATGAGGGGTCGAGAAGCAGAACCCATTGGCATTCTTATGAGTGGTGGACAGGACTACACGGCTTTCTCTATGAGTGGTAGAACAGGGACACACAGGCTTTCTCTATGAGGGGTGGACAGGACTCACAGGCTTTTTCTCTATAAGTGGGTGGAGGAAGCAGGACACTCCATTCTTTCTCTGTGTAGGCAGAGGGAAACAGCAGCGGACTCGCAGGTTTTCTCTGTGTGTAAGTGGGGGGAGGAAAACAGGAATCAGCAGATTTCTCTATGTGTTGGGTGGCAGGAGAATGACTCACAGGCTTCTTTATAAAGATGAGGAAAGCTGGAATCACAGGCTTCATATTGAGATCCGGAAAAAAAAAAAAAATTAAACCACTTTTTACATGAAAAACACTAATGGAAAACTATACTGTATATGTTAATATATATACATTATATAATTTTTTATGATAGGGGTTTGCCCAAATTGAATCCCTAGTGATGTTTACACAATAGAGATAATTTTTAACCCATTACTTCACTCATTATTTATAGATTTTTGTAGTTCCTAGTAGATCAGTGTGTGTCAGTGTAAGATTCCAGATTGGGTTGCAAGGACTCTGTAAGCAGACTCTGCATGATCCCTCTAGTTCTGTGTACTGACAACAATGTACTTAGATTATCAAGGTACAGTGTTAATACACTTTCATTTAGCTGGATTGCTTTTATCAAATGAACATTTCGATATTGCATTTCAATGTGGTGGAGTTTTCTTTAAGGTTATGAATTTTTTTTTAGATTTGGGATCTTACTTGATTAACCAAATAATATCTTGGCATATACATCAGGGAAAAGCGGATAAAGAAGAAAATATTACTAAGAAAACTAAAGATCCCCGGTCGCCTACCTAAGCCCACACTTGCACTGTTTGCGGATGAGTAGATCCAGACGCTGAATTGTTGAAACAAGTGCAACAAGACATCCAAAAGCAAGAAAACTTATAAGGCGACAGATGGTTGAGTAAAGTAAAAACCTTGTGTGACCTTGAAAAAATTAGAAAATAGAAACTAGATAACATAGAAACTATTTGGAGAGTATGTTAATACTTTGCACTGTATGTTCTTTTGTGGAGCTTCAAGTTCAGAGCTCAGTGTGTTCCCTGAAAGCTGCTTCTTTTCTTACCTCCCTTTATGTTTATTAATTTTATTTTCATTTTTCATCTTTTCATCCCGCTGTTGCATTACATTTTTTCTATCTACCATTTGGATAAATGAAAGACTGACGTCATATTCTGGAATACAGCATAAAAATGGCATAAAAATCCAGTCAATTCATGTTGTTTATATAAGCTGACGTGACACCTCATTTGAGATAAATGTCCATGATACAGATTTTTTGGCCAATGAACTTGTAGTATCTAGCCTTAGTATTTGGTCTCACTGCAAACTTGGAGCCGTGGAAACTATATAATGAGGCAAATGCCCTTTGACATCTGGACCAAATTGGAAAACAATGGATCCGGTTTTGTCAAATCGAATGTGACATTGGTTTACACATACATAACCATACAAGAGCGTGTAGACGTGGACGGTATGGGTCTGGAGAAATGGGGGAGGTATGGACCTTTGCTACTAATTGTTTTGGGGGTGGTTAGAATGCTATGCTTGACCCTGCTGCTCCATCAATTAGTAAAATTAGTGGCCTCCATTCTGTGAGTGGCCCCAACTGTTCTGTAGAACTTGGGACAACCCATTCTAAGAGATCCAGTCTGTTGTATTAGTAGCTGCCATACAAATTATATTGTAGTGGACCAAGCTCAGCTGCTCACTCTAACGTACATGGGTGCACTCCGGCGTTCCCACCCAAGGATTAGGATGCACTAGTGATGTATCTACAGCGCTTTCTCCCTGTACCCCCTTTTCAGGATTCAGGGAATTGCTTAGTTGATCTTAGCCAAACTCAATGGACAAACAATGTTCTCTGGGAAAATATGCAAATGAGCCAATGCAGCTAAATCTGTGACTCCTCCACATGGAAAGATCCTCGTTTCTAGACCTGTAAAGATCAGAAGGGAAAAATTTTGGGCAAAAAGTATTATACCAATGTAAACCTCTGAACGCCCTCGATCTTTCTCATGACGTTCTTCTAATATTGGTACGTTTTTTGAGTATTTATAACTTCAGTGATTTGTGAGAAATATGAAAACATATCAAAGTTGGAAGCAACCTGTACCTTACCATGGGGCAAAACAACGACTTATTCCATGGTCTTGCCTTAATCAGGGGTTATAATCTTATGTAATATCCAATAATAGGGCTAGGAAGGTCTCTCTGACCTTCCATTTGTAGCAGGCGAGAGGTAAGCCAATATTTTCCTTTCTATGTCCATAACTTCGACGTTGCTCCAGACAACTGGGTGGGGGTTGGATGTTCCAGGGCTGAGGTATAGTAGGAGAGCCCATATCCGATAACATGTAATCCATGTTCACTAACACAGATGATATTACCATGCGCCTCTCCAGGGTTTGCCGCCCTCTTGTGTGAAATGAACACGGAGGCAGATGGGAAAAACACCAAGAGTTATCACGTGTCTACACGATGATATTCTTACATAAATTTTTTTTCTCAGTTGTGAATTTTCTCTATACTCTCTGCGTCTTTACTATCAACTGAATGAAACAAGGAGCAAAATAGAAGTCACTTTTATGGGAAAGTGTTGTAGCCAAAATTAAGCGCAGTTAAATGGTCTTGGTTAGTACATTTGTACCATGTTATTCCATGTCCTATGTTTTACCTATCCTTTAGTACAGGTATACATGAGTCCTACCTTCCTTTCTTTTTTGTCTTGAGACAAGGACGTAAATTGAGGGTGTGGGACCCCCGGCCCATGTTGTCTTTTAGCGGCCGAAAAGCAATACTATACAGTTGGAGAACCTAATACAAAACTAGCAATGGGACCCAACAGCTCATGTTATGCCCCTGGCTTCAAATATCTTAAAATGAGTAGAAAGACGTTGACTGGTTTTGGAAAAAAAAATGGTCTTTGCTTCTGTATGACTGTAATAATAAAACTTTATGCTTCGGTCCTTGGATAATGTCTCCCCATTTTCCTTCCACGCTATCTGACTGAGAGGGTTTATTCAGTCTCTGAGTAAGCCGTGATATCTAGTAGAGGAAATGGATCAATAAGAAGAGTTGGTGAAGGGAATACACCTGACTAACAGAGCGGGCTGTTGTAGTCAGGATCCACTGAGGATTGTGAACACAGACTACAATCACACACATGACTTATATGATTTATTTTTATGTTCCTTAATAAGGGTTGATAGAATGGAAAAACAGTGGCTTTTGCAGTAGAGTGACGGGCAAGGACCGATAGTAGAAGAAGTATGAAAACTGATCAAGCCAGCACCCATTACCTACACAGTTTTCGACTTGCCATAAGCTGGCACCATGCTCCTGACATTGTACTTGTTATCAATCTTTATATTTTGTCCGGTTTTTGACGTGTCACTTGTGCAGCGCAAAGTCAGGAGCTCCGTTGCGTTCGTTGTGAAGCTGATCTCTTTGTCTTCCAGATTTCTTGGTTCTACTGCTTACATAGACATGGTTTCACAAAGCTGCGATTTTTTTTTTTATTTTTTTATCTCAATTTGTAAAACCTATTTTTATTTACCATGTTTTGGAGCAAATGGTCACACAGAGAACAGTTGGTTTAAGATGCCTTGTCAAATTCGAATGTTTTCTTCTAGATATCAAACTATTTGAAGAGCGGACCTCGGGGGGATTGTGAATAACTAGGAATCCTTACTTGTTGCCATCCCGCATGCAGTTAAAATGATTCTTTTCTTCAAAACAAATCAATGTGGAAGACACCGATGAATTATTCAGGTATGTACTAGGTTCGGGAGTAAGAGCCTCTTCGGAGACTAGACAGTGATTATCAGGTTTGTACTACTCAGCTATTGGATTTGTTTTAGACATACCTTTTTAATTTATGCAAAAACGGAAGTAGTAGTTCATTGTAAAACAGCCTCAGAAGAATTGCCAGCCCGGGGGTTTACGTATGTACATGGTCATCCATGGTTTTCGGTATGAATTCCCACAAGTGCCCAGGAAGGTTCCAAGCCACCAAAAAAGTGACCACTACCCTTCACCAACATGTAGAGAAACCATGATGGTCACCAGACGTTTTTGTGACACATGGCTGGTATGAAAGTGACTTGATGTTCTGATGAAGAGGGCAGGAGACCCAATAGGCCGGACACAGTTTTCTCCTCTTTCTGAGGGTTTCATCGAGAATGTCTCATGTCAGTGTAATTTCTAGGGAATGGAGCGATCTGAGTCCAGCGATGTCTTCTAAAGATGTGACACAGCGGTTGCTGACCATGACCCAAACGGTAATCAGGATAAGTCTTGGTCTGGGCAGTTTTCGGTCTGGGGTATAAAATCAATCATAAAGTAGTGTGGTGAGGATAGAAAATTATTATGATCAGGTCTCCATGATATTGTTTGAGTACACAGAGCGTCCCGTCCCTAGACACTCTGCATAGCGACATTTACTCCTAGAGGGAAAGATGAGTCACAGGCGAGGGCCATGACAAACAGTGATTCTATAGTATATATATAACCGGGTCTGGTCTCTGCTCCTTGTCTCCTGGAGTAGTTTACCTTAGGGATTAATCAGACACGAGCAGGAAGCCACAACACCGGCGTAGTAAATGGGAAAGTAGTTATATAGTAACAGTGTGCACAGGAATTTAGGGGTGAGGGGTGAGGTTTGGTCATAAAGCAATGCAGTGAGAGAGTTATAAAAGTTATACAGTAACACTGCAATTCTAACTTAAAGCGGTGTCAATTTTAAGAGTGATCTCATATTGGGCTCTTAAATCTATGGCACCAGACCAGAGAGTTGCTTCGGTGTGGCACGACACATGAGACAGAGTTCAACTGCCGGCATGCATGGGGATACGTTACAAGGATAGACCTGCAGGGACGCTCACTTGTCCATGTTGGGGCTTAGAGGATATAAAACACTGTCTGGTTCCACAGATGATTACTTTGAGTCTAAGCAGGAGTACACACTGTCAAATGAACCCCAAAAAGAAACCGGCAATTTTATGGCCCTATCCAAGATTAAGGAGAATAGAGGAGAGAAACTGGAGTTGTGATGATATAGCCTTATATGATTTGGAGAACAATTTCTGGGTTAATAGCAGAGCAAATAGAGACAGGACTCATAAACTAGACCATGGAGTCTTGATTACCCCTCCCACCACACAGTGATGGCAGTGGAGAGTCCTGATTTCATCAGCCCCACCACCACTGATTGGCAGTGAGAGTCCTGATTACCTGCCCACACACAACTGTTGGCATGAGAGTTCCTGATTACCGCCCACATACACTGATTGGAGTGAGAGTCCTGATTACCTGCCCACACACACTGATTGGCAGTGAGAGTCCTGATTACCTGCCCACATCACACTGACTTGGACAGTGGAGTTCCTGATTACCTGCCCACACACGTGATTGACAGTGGAGTCCGATTACTCTGCCCCACACAATGTGATGGACTGAAAGGTCCGGATCATCCCACCTATGGCTTATGGCTATGTGACAGGTTCTGTCTGTTGTATAGTGCCGATGCCATGGTTATTTCAGCTCCCTCCCCTATATGGTGCACTGGAGGCAGCCCAAGCACACTAATGGTGTGAGATCCGGTTGTTTGACCCCCACATCTATTGCTGATGACTATCCTCATTATTGGAATCCAGTTCAAAAATGCCAGGGGACCAGACGCCTGGGTCTTCGTGCTTATTTATTTGATAAGGTAAACAAAAAATTATGGACGGATGAACTGTGCTTAGTTTCCAGCTTCATTCCAGAATGTCCCTCTAAGATCATACTTGCTCTTATTCCAGTGAGACTTTGGACTTTTGACTAAGCCAGATGAACATAGTGTTATGAGGAACAAATTGTTAAAAAGACTGAATCTTTAATCCTGACTGGATTGCGGACAAGGGCGTGGGCTGGAAATATTTTGGTTCTAATGAAGAAAGTGGTCTGAAAAAACTGTTTATCATCAGAGCCCCCCATGCGTAGACTTGCGTAGAACAAGACTGAGGAGGAGTGGACAAAGAACAATATCGTTACTTAATTATCTAACTACGTTGATCCAGAATGAGAATCACTTTAACCCTATGAGATATGGGCAATTTTAAAAAGACAACTCTTTAAGTGTGGCCCTTCACAATATGAGTATGCCAAAGTCGTCGGGTAAGAATTCCCTCTATCCTGATGATGAAAACCTTCCTTGAATTAGGAATGTCGGTTCTCGTCATGCTACCAGGCCTAGATGGAAAAAATTATATAGTATTGACCAACAGTTTAGTCATACTGGGTCTGGGTAGAAATACAACGAAGTGGCACAGCCAATTGGCGCTTCATTAAATCTTTAAGGAGACATGGATGTTATCCAGATTTTTCTCAGCTCAATGGTGGTTTGGCCAGGTTCACTTTACATGGTGATCATCTGATTTAGTCGTACATGTGTATGAAAGTTAGTAGAACCTCAACCTATTGTGCACCAGATGCAGTTTTGTTGTGGACTTAAGGAAACAACTGCCGTTCACGTTACCTTTCATGGAGATTTATGGGAGGTTTCTCCAGTGTGTGTTGCGCTCAACCTAAAATGGTGGTTTTGGTCCTTTACCATGTTGTAAATAACGATGGAGGTCAGGATGGCCAAAGGATGAATATTGTAAAGGCAGTCTATTTTGGACGGAAGTTACCATGGATGATCAGGCCATGCAACTTTGATGTCAATAACTGATCGTCAGGATATGATATAACCACATAGCACATTTGCCAATAATGCTCTAGCCTGAAGTTCAAGAAAGTCTGCTGGTCATATGCCACCATCCACTAAGCACAAGCTCTAGGGGACTGGACCATAGTTGAAGACATCAGTAGTGTTAATTATAAACTTTTATACTAGCATAGCTATTGATGTGACCACTGTCACAAAAGCCTAATTTTTACAGTAGTTTTCATGGTAAAAACATTTTAGTTGGGGTTTCTTCTACATGTCTATTCTTAATGGCCATTTAAATATCCGCTCATGTTCACGCGTGGTTTTAGTACCGGTGCAACACTACTGACAGAAGCGGGAAATTCTCTATGAGTGGTGGACAGGACTCACAGGCTTTCTCTATGAGTGGGTGGAGGAAGCAGAACCCATAGGCTTTCTCTATGAGTGGTGGACAGGACTCACAGGCTTTCTCTATGAGTGGTAGACAGGACACACAGGCTTTCTCTATGAGTGGTGGACAGGACTCACAGGCTTTTTCTCTATAAGTGGGTGGAGGAAGCAGGACTCACATTCTTTCTCTGTGTAGGCAGAGGAACCCGCAGCGGACTCGCAGGTTTTCTCTGTGTGTAAGTGGGGAAAACAGGAATCAGCAGATTTCTCTATGTGTGGGTGCAGGAAGAATGACTCACAGGCTTTCTTTATACCTAGATGTGGAAAGCTGGAATCACAGGCTTCATATCTGAGATCCGGAAAAAAAATTATACCACTTTTTACATGAAAACACTAATGGAAAACTATACTGTATATGTTAATATATATACATTATATATTTTTTATGATAGGGGTTTGCCCAAATTGTAATCCCCTAGTGATGTTTACACAATAGAGATAATTTTTAACCCCTTACTTCACTCATTATTTATAGATTTTTTTTAGTTCCTATTACTCAGTGATGGTCAGTGTAAGATTCCAGATTGTGGGCAAGGACTCTGTAAGCAGACTCTGCATGATCCCTCTAGTTCTGTGTACTGACAATGTACTTAGATTATCAAGGTACAGGTTTATATACACTTTCATTTAGCTTGGATTGCTTTTCATCAAATGAAACATTTCGATATTGCATTCAATGTGTGGAGTTTTCTTTAAGGTTATGAATTTTTTTATGATTTGGTTATCTTACTTGATTAACCAACTAATATCTTGTCATATACATCAGGGAAAAGCGGATAAAGAAGAAAATTATTACTAAGAAAACTAAAGATCCCAGGTCGCCACCTAAGCCCACACTTGCACTGTTTGCGGATGAAGTAGATCCAGACGCTGAATTGTTTGAAACAAGTGCAACTAATACATCCAAAAGCAAGAAAACTTATAAGGCGACAGATGGTGAGTAAAGTAAAAACCTGTGACATTGAAAATTCAGAAAATAGAAACTAGATACATAGAAACTATTTGGAAGTATGTGTACACTATTTGCACTGTAATGTTCTTCTTGTGGAGCTTCAAGTTCAGAGCTCAGTGTGTTCCCTGAAAGCTGCTTCTTTTCTTACCTTCCCTTTATGTTTATTCATTTTATTTTCAATTTTTTCATCTTTTCCATCCCGCTGTTGCATTACATTTTTTCTATTCTACCATTTGGCATAAATGAAGACTGACGTCATATTCTGGAATACAGCATAAAAATGGCATAAAAATCCAGTCATTTCATGTCTGTTTATATAAGCTGACGCTTGACACCTCATTTTGAAGATAAATGTCCATATACAGATTTTTTGGCCACATGAACTTGCTAGTATCTAGCCTTAGTATTTGGTCTTCACTGCAACTTTTGGAGCCTTGGAACACTATATAAATTGAGGGAAAACCCTTTGACATTGGCCACATTTGGAACAATGGATCAGGTTTGTTCAAATCGAATGTGAACATTGGTTTACACATACATAACCATACAAAGCTGTAGACCGTGTTAGGTATGGGTCCTGGAGAAATGGGAGAGGTATGGACCTTTGTACTAATTGTTTTGGGGGTGGTAGAATGCATGCTTGACCTGCTGCTCCATCAATTAGTAAAATAGTGGCCTCCATTCTCGTGAGTGGCCCCAACTGTTCTGTAGAAACTTGGTACAACCCCATTCTAAGAGATCCAGTCTGTGTATAGAGCTGCCCATACAAATTATATTTGTAGTGACCAAGCTCAGCTGCTCATCTAACGTACATTGGGTGCTCCTGGCTTTCCCCCAAGATTAGGAGGCACTAGTGATGTATCTTACAGCAGCTTTCTCCCTGTACCCCCTTTTCAGGATTCAGGAATTGCTTAGTTGATCTTAGCCAATCAATGGACAAACAATGTTCTCTGGGAAAATATGCAAATGAGCCAATGCCAGCTAAATCTGTGACTCCTCCTAATGGAAAGATCTCCTGTTTCTAGACCTGATAAAGATCAGAAGGAAAAATTTGGGCAAAAAGTATTTATACCAATGTAAACCTCTGACCTGCCTCGATCTTTCTTCATGACGTTCTTAAATATTGGTACGTTTTTTGAGTATTTATAACTTCAGTGATTTGTAGAGAATATATGTAACACATTACTCAATGTTGAAGCAATGTACCATTACCATTGGGGCAAAACAACGACTTATTCCCATGGTCTTGCCTACATCAGGGGTATAATCTTATGTAATATCCAATAATAGGCTAGGAGGTTTCTCTCTGACCCTTCCATTTGTAGCAGGAGAGGATAAGCCATATTTTCCTTTCTATGTCCATAACTTCCGACTTTGCTCCAGACAATGGGTGGGGGTTGGATGTTCCATGGCTGATGTTATAGTAGGAGAGAACATGTAATCCTACATGTCATAACACAGATGATATACCGCCGCTCTCCATGGGTTTGCCGCCTTCTTGTGTAGGAAGCACGGAGCAGATGGGAAAACACCAGAAGAGTTATCACTTGTCTACACGATGGTATTTCTTACATAAATATTTTTTTCGTCAGGTGAATTTTCTCGTATCTCTCTGCGTCTTTACTATCAACTGAAACAAGAGCAAAATAGAAGTCATTTATGGGAAAGTTGTAGCCAAAATTAAGCAGTTAAACTGGTTATACCATGTTGTACCATGTTATTCCATGTCCTATGTTTTACCTATCCTTTAGTACAGTTATACATGAGTCCTACCTTTCCTTTCTTTTTGTCTTGAGACAAGGACGTAAATTGAGGGTGTGGGACCCCGGCCCATGTGTCTTTAGCGGCCGAAAAGCAATACTATACAGTTGGAGAACCTAATACAAACTATGCAATGGGACCCAACAGCTTCATGTTATGCCCCTGGCTTCAAATATCTTAAAATGAGTAGAAAGAGTTGACTGGTTTTGGAAAAAAAAATGTTGTAACGGTAAAAATACTTTATGCTTCGGTCTTGGCATAATGTCTCCCCATTTCTCCTTCCACGACTGAGAGGGTTTATCTCAGTCTCTGAAGTAAGCCTGTGATATCTAGTAGAGGACACTGGATCAATAAGAAGAGTTGGTGAAGGGTAATACACCTGACTACAGAGCGGGCTGTTTGTAGTCAGGATCCACTAGAGGATTGTGAACACCAGCTACAATCACACACATGACTTCATAGATTTATTTTTTATGTTCCTTTAATAAGGTGATAGAATGAGAAAACAGTGGCTTTTGCAGGTAGAGGTACGGGCAAGGACCGATCAGTAGAAGAAGTATGAAAACTGATCAAGCAGATCCATTACCTACAAGTTTTTCGACTTGCAATAAGTGGCACCATGCTCCTGAAAATGTACTTGTTCAATCTTTATATTTTGTCCTGTTTTTGACGTGTCTACTTGTGCAGCTGCAAAGTCAGAGCTCCGTTGCCTTCCTTGTGAAGCTGATCTCTTTGTCTTTCCAGATTTCTTGGTTCTACGCTTACATAGACATGGTTTCACAAGCTGCGATTTTTAATTTTTTTTAATCTCAATTTGTAAAACCTATTTTTATTTTACATGTTTTGGAGCAAATGGTCACACAGAGAACAGTTTGGTTTAAGATGCCTTGTCAAATTCTGAATGGTTTTCTTCTAGATATCAAACTATTTGAAGAGCAGGACCTCGGAGGGATTGTGAAACTAGGAGACTCCTTATTGCTGCCATCCGCATGCAGTAATGATTCTTCCTTCAAACTATCAACTGTGGAAGACACCGATGAATTATTCAGGTATGTACTAGGTTCGGGAGTTAAGAGCTCTCCTTTCGGAGACTTAGCCAGTTGATTATCAGGTATGTACTACTCAGCTATCTTGGATTTGTTAAGACATACCTTAATTTATGCAAAACGGAAGTAGTCTTGTAAAATCGGCCTCAGAATTGCCAGCCCTGGGGAGTTTGCGTTTTGTAAGCATGTACATTGGTCATCCATGGTTTTCGGTATGAATTTCCCACAAGTGCCCAGGAAGGTTCCAAGCCACCAAACGTGACCACTACCCTTCACCAACACTGTAGAGAAACCATGATGGTCACCAGACGTTGTGACACATGTGCTGGTGAAAGTGACTTGATGTTCCTGATGAAGAGGGCAGAGACCAATAGGCCGGACACAGTTTCTCCTCTTTCTGAGGTTTTCATCGAGATGTCTCATGTCAGTGTAATTTCTAGGGAATGGAGGATATGAGTCCAGCGATGTCTCTAAAGATGTGACACAGCGGTGCTGACCATGACCCAAGGTAATCAGGATAAGGTCTTGGTCCTGGGCAGTTTTCTTGGGGTAAAATCAATCATAAAGTGAGTGTGGTGAGGATAGAACATTATTACTGATCAGGTCTCCATGATATTGTTTGAGTACACAGAGCGTCCCGTCCTAGACACCTCTGCATAGCGACATTTACTCCAAGAGGGAAAGATGAGTCACAGGCGCGGGCATGACATAACAGTGATTATAGTTATATATTATAACCGGTTCTGGGTATCTCTGCTCCTTGTCTCCTGGAGTAGTTTACCTTAGGGATTAATCCAGACACGAGCAGGAAAGCCACAACACCGGCTGTAGTAAATGGGAAAGTAGTTATATAGTAACAGTGTGCACAGGACTTTATGGGGTGAGGGGTGCAGGTTTGGATCATAAAGCAATGCAGTGAGAGAGTTATAAAAGTTATACAGTAACACTGCAATTCTAACTTTAAAGCTGTGTCAATTTTAAGAGTGATCCTCATATTGGGCTCTTAATCTATTGACCAGACCAGAGAGTTGCTTCCGGCTGGCCAGACACATGAGACAGAGTTCAACTGCCGGCATGCATGGGGATACGTTACACGGATAGACCTTGCAGGGACGCTTCATTGTCCCATGTTGGGGCTTTAGAGGATAAAACACTGTCTGGTTCCACAGATGATTACTTTGAGTCTAAGCAGGAGTACACACTGTCAAAATGAACCCCAAAAAAGAAACCCGGCAATTTTATTGCCCTATCCAAGATAAGAGTAGAATAGAGGGAGAGAACTGGAGTTGTGATGTATATAGCCTTATATGATTTGGAGAACAATTTCTGGGTTAATAGCAGAGCAAATAGAGACAGGACTCATAAACTAGACATGGAGTCTTGATTACCCCTCCCACACACAGTGATTGGCAGTGAGAGTCCTGATTACTCAGCCCACACACACTGATTGGCAGTGAGAGTCCTGATTACCTGCCCACACACACACTGATTGGCAGTGAGAGTCCTGATTACCTGCCCACATACACTGATTGGCAGTGAGAGTCCTGATTACCTGCCCACACACACTGATTGGCAGTGAGAGTCCTGATTACCTGCCCACACACACTGATTGGCAGTGAGAGTCCTGATTACCTGCCCACACACAGTGATTGACAGTGAGAGTCCTGATTACTCTGCCCACACATAGTGATGGACTGAAATGGTCCTGATCATCCCACCTATGGCTATGGCTATGTGAAGGTTCTGTCTGTTGTATAGTGCCGATGCCATGGTATTTCAGCTCCCTCCCCTATATGGTGCACTTGGAGGCAGCCCAAGACAACTAATTGGTGTGAGATCCGGTTGTTTGACCCCCAACAATCTATTGCTGATGACCTATCTCATATGGACTCCAGTATCAAAATGTCCAGGGGACCAGACGCCGGGTCTTCGTGGCTTATTTTGATTAAGGTAAAACAAAAAATTATGGGGGATGAACTCTGCTCCAGTTTTCCAGCTTCATTCCAGAATTGTCCCTCTAAGTACATACTTGTCTCTATTCCAGTGAGACTTTTGGACTTTTGACTAAGCCAGATGAACATTGTGTTATGAGAACAAATTGTTAAAAAAGACTGAATCTTTAATCCTGATTGATCTGCGGACACGGGGCTGGAAATATTTTGGTTTCTAATGAAGAAAGTGTCTGAAGAACTGTTATCTCAGAAGCTGCGTAGACTGCGTACGATACAGACTATGAGGCTGGAAAAAGACATATCGTACTTACTTATCTACTACGTTGATCCAGAAGAAGTCACTTTAACCCTTATGAAGATATTGGCAATTTAAAGAAGAGCAACTCTTTAAGTTGGCCTTCACAATATAGTATGCCAAAGTCTTCGGGTAAAGAATCCCTCTATCCTGATGATGAAACCTTCCTTTGAAATTAGAGAATGTCTGCTCGTCATGCTACAGGCCTAGATGGAAAAATATCATGAGTATTGACCAACAGTTTAGTCATACATGGTCTGGAGTAGAACATCAACCGAATTGGCACAGCCAATTGGCGCTCATTATCTTTCAAGGAGACATGGATGTTCTCCAGATTTCTTCTCAGCTCAATGGTGGTTTGGCCATGGTCACTTTACATGGTGATCATCTGTTTAGTCGTACATGGTATGGAGTAGAACCTCAACCGATTTGGTGCACCCAGATGCAGTTTGTTGGACTTAAGGAAACTGCCGGTTCTTTACCTTTCATGGAGATATGGAGGTTCTCCAGGTTGCGGCTCAACTAAATGGTGGTTTGGTCACTTTACATGGTGTAGAATCACATGGAGGTCAGGATGGCCAAAGGTGAATATTGTAAAGGCAGTCTATTTTGGACGGAAGTACCATGGATGATCAGGCCATGCAACTTTGAGTCAATAACCTGGAGTCAGGATATGATATACACATAGCACATTTGACAATAATGCTCTAGCCTGAAGTTCAAGAAAGGTCTGCTGGTCAATATGCCACCATCCAACTAAGCACAGAGCTCTAGGAGGACTGGACCATAGTTGAAGACATCAGTAGTGTTAATTATAACTTTTATACTAGGCATAGCTATTGATGTGACCACTCTGTCACAAAAGCCTAATTTGTACAGTAGTTTTCATGGTAAAAACATTTTGTCTAGGGGTTTTCTCTAATGTCCTATTCTTTATGGCCATCAATATCCGCTCACTGTTCACGTCTGTGGTTATCCAGGTGCCACACTACTGCAGCCCATTCACATTCCCTACGCGATGCATATTTGTTACTATCTCTTGGGTTTACATCTGACGTTCTTCATTATTTTCTCTTTTGCCTTCAGGGTTGAAGAAGATTTGGAGAAACTTTTGAATCTCGGAAAGAAGACAAAGCCAAAACCTCAAATACCGGCCAAGCCCTCATTTCTCAAGGAGCCCAATAATTCTGCCAGCCTGTCACAGACAAAGCCCTCTGAGCCCAATGTACAGGCCATGGACGAGTCAGACATCCTCCGATACATTAAAGAGAACGAGGCTGCAGACGGTGAATCACTCAGTCTGTTTTGAAGGGCTGGTGCTGATCTTGCATTCCTTTTGAAGTGTCCTTTAAACCCTGTATAAACAGCAGCCTCTTCAGCTACCTCCCCTAGTGAATAGGAAGGTAGGCAGAACCTTACTGTAGAGCGTGAGTCAATCAAATTGGGGATGCACTGCAACTCCTAGTAGGCCTTACTGTTCTCGTTATTAGGGATTACTGTCTGGTCTACACAACTTATATGCAGATGGACACAACACTGATTATCTTTGATTGTAATACTGCACTTCTCCTGTGGAGGCGCCACAGGGGTATAGAAAACTTGTTGGCTTCTCTTACAGTCATGTATTACAAAATCCTGTCTCTGGAGGACTCAGTATGTAGGTACACTAAATGGTCTGATGTAATACCTAATGTATCCTGCGGTGGTGCTGTCATTATAACCCCATTAAGCCTTCAAACTAAAACACTGCCCATCCTAAAACACAATGGGCACTCACAATAGGGCTCTACTAAATTTTCATAACTGATTTGTCCCAATTTGAAGACCCATCTAGATATTGTGGCGCAGCAGGTGGCCTAGAAAACCCAAATTATTCTATGCAATCCATCTAGTGAATCATCTAGTAAGAAGTTAGGTCTTGATTTTTATGCTAAAATATAAGTGATATCTGTCAATAAATGACCAATCATGTGTTTGTAGTGAATTTCAGGTTTTATAGTTACTTTGTATATGTGATTTTCTATGGTACTGTAAGTGCAGATGCAAAAACAGGACATTCAGGACCAAGTATTAAAGGGGTTGGACCTAGATAGGAAAAAATCTTTAAGATATAGGTAGTCTTTAAGTTGGGGGGGGGGGCAATTACTTTTTGTCATGGATGATATTACTATAATATAAGCAGCCCGTGAGCGGTAAAGTCCCCGCACTTTCCTTACATTCATCTCCTGGATTGTGTGGTGGCGATGGAGTGATATGCAAACTGTGCTCCATTGTGACTGAATTATTTTCCGTTGTTATAAATTTAGTGCCTGAAATCTCCACAAGATTATGTCATTTATTTGTTTCTGTGTTGCTATAAATATTGCACAAATCCCTACAAAAGGAGTCAGTATTAGTCGCTAAGGAAACTTCGTTGCTGGAATACAACTTCAGATCCGGAATATTCTGTAATGGATTGAAGTGGCGTATAATGGCACACTACACCGTGAAGAGCAAATGTTGGTAGAAGAAGCCTACATTGCCAAGTTCTGCAGTTTCCCATTATGGCACTTTTCCTGCAAGGTTAGTCTTCCAAAATTTGAGACAAAACACAATATTTGGGTCCAGTGGTATGCAACTGTTCAAGATACATGGCTCCGACCTGCCATCAACCATGGTGCTCCGCTCCTGTCACTCATCCGACCACTTGTCAGATACTACAAGACCACTCCAGAGATCAAGATAGTGACTCAAATTATCAAAATCTTATTAATGGGATATGGTGGATAAACAAATCCATTGTCCCACCTCACGATTTTCCACTCTTAATGGCAGAAACCACATGACACCTCCAGAGATCTTAAGGCCTCATGCCTCATTGATAATGTTTCCACTTCTTGCTCCGCCTTTGTATCTACATGTTTTTATCTGTTATATTAGCACATATGCAATCGTATGCTTTCATATCTAATCCCACATCTACAAAATCTATCACTTTAATGCGATTTTTACTATAATCTTTGTGTATCTAATTACGCTATCTATCATACGACTCAATCTAAACACAGCGGTGGCCTGACCGAGCCTCCCGTCTGGCTTACCTCAGACATTTCCGGAATTAAGCTTGTCCTTACATGTGAACATAACTCATGACTCAGTGACCTCTTTAGAATTGATTTGAAGCAGGTAGGAATGTCTGGTCTCCTCATACAAATCCATCATGTGTTGCTGAGGAATTACTATATATTATGGAAATTCTTGGTCGTTGACCCTAGAGGAAATTGGATGAGGAGGAAGTAAACCAGAGTAAATCCAATAATGTAAAGATTTGCTACTTGGCTTCTTACCTTATAGCTGTGATGGTGAACCTTTTAGAGACAGAGTACCCACATTGAAAACCCAATCATTGCCAACTTTCCCACTAGCTCTAGTAGTCCCAGGCAGCGTGTTACAATAGCACTGAGCACGGCAAGTCCTGGGCTCTTGGGGACTGTGGGGTGCCCACAGAGAGGGCTCTGAGACCTGTCTCCGGCACCCGTGCCATAGGTTCGCCACCACTGCCTTATAGTATTAGCTGGTACTCAGGAAATTTCCAAGATGTTTTCTAAAGTCACAAGGTATCGCCAACTTAAAAGCATCATCACTGAAGGGCAGCATACATATAAATGGAGGATGACTTGGGAAGCATCAGAACATGGGCACTGATGGATCGGTGAGGTACTACTTCCTTTATGAAGAAAAGCATTGCAGATGCTTCCATGCTCAGTATCATCTGTGATCCAGAATAGAGAGACAACTTTGTTGCCCTTCCCAATCTCTCCCAGATATTGTATAAATAATATTGACTTCACACCAATGCAACAAGATTTGGTTTCTTCACCGCTTGGTAACTGGTGATATTGAAGTCACAGCTGAGCCTATGTAAGTCAACAGAGGCTAGGAGTGAAAGAGAACATGGCCTAGCAAGGAGCAGTTGTTTCCAGCCAGTCACCTTCATATCTTAAGAAAGTTAGAACATAACTAATCAGTTATTGTGGCAGAAGTGTTATTCCGAGAATCTCTACATAAGGATGAGAACACGGCAAGTAAATTTAGAGGAGCTCTAGAGAAGTGACGCTTGATGTTGTGTTATGTACATTTTGTGGTAAGAAGAGTCTTGAGACAAAGTGGAACGTAGATTTATGTATCCAACACTAACGGGTTGACGATAGTTTTAAGGTCAAGAAAAATCTTAGTATAGAATAACCCTTTTTATGGACATAGAGGAAATAAGCTAAAGAATAAGTGATATGTCACCATTACATTCCCATGAGGATGTTCAGTTGGAGTCTCAATATTATAGCTGACTATGTCATTTATGTCATCAGGTGTCATCAAGTTGAATAGGCCCAAAGGGTCAAGTTAGCCCTATACTAAATTAATACTTAATTACATAATTAATCTGTATAAGGTTTCATAGATTGTAACTTTTAGCCAATAATAGTTCTTGTTTTTGTTGTATTTGACGTTTGAGAAGGTTATTTTTTAATATGGTGTAAAAGACCCCCACCCTTCAATGATGCCCGCTCTACAAGCATCACGTAACCTGAACTACTCTACAGAGTTAAAGACAGAGTAAGTTCTTATTTTTACACCACCTGGGGACAATAGTGAAAACTTGTATGCGCCCAGACAACCCCTTTAATGAATAATTATTTCTATGGTTCACATCGGTGTAGTATTAATATTCCCCAGTAGTGGCCAGTAGTGTTTGTTTAAAGAAAACACTACTTTCCAAAAATTGGATCATGGCGACATGACCAAGAACGCTCAACTGTTATTCTTTCTTCCGCACATTGTTGATCGTTGAGCATTGCTTCTAGATGTCTACATATATCAAAAATACAAATTGTTCCTCGATTCTCGGTTGTCCCTACAAGTCAATATTTTTATTAGAAACTGGTAGTAGCCGAAAAACGTTTTATGCAACGTGCACAAATTGATGGCTTTGTTTTTCATGTATTTGCGTATATGGTTGTACAGCAAGTCAAAACACGCACATGTTAAGATGAATTGCAGGAGAACATGGCTTCTTGAAGGAACCTCCGATAGAATGCCTTCCATTTGCCGATCGCCTCTGGTTTTTGTCAACCGCAAAAAATGTTTCTGTTGTACAGTTCTGTGAAAGCTCACGAAACTGAGAACAACCAGTACGTAGAACAAACGCTTCATTTCATTAGGAAGTGAATATAATTAGCGGCTGCCAGTGTTCTGAGCTACGGCCTATGCCACGGGAGATAAATAAACCCAGGCATTGACCTGATGAGACCAGATTATAAAGCTACAAACCATTAAAGCTGTGTTTAGATTCCAGAGATGCGGAACATTCTGTTGACTTCTTGTTCTCCTGGTTGACGAGATGTCCAACTTAAAGGTGAATATCTGCTCCGGAGCACCATAAATATCGAACTCGTAGGCCTATACTGAGCTTCAAATCTCCTCCATAGCATACAGTTAAATGATAATACCTCTAGCCGTCTATCAAGTTTCTAATCGAAAAAAAACTTATATGATGGAGCAAGCAACAATTATTGTTTTGGATAAACATCTAAACTGGGGAAAAATGGATTTAGTCAGCCACCAATTGTGAACATTCTCCCACTTAAAAAGATGAGACCTTTAATTGACATTATTGAAGTACACCTCAAGTATGAGAGACAAAATTAGAAAAATGTCTGATTTTTAAAACATTTTATTTGCAAACTATGGTGGGAAGTAAGTATTTGGTCACCTACAAACCAGCTTTCTGACTCTTACAGACCTGTAACTTCTGCTTTGAGAGGCTCCTCTGTCCTCCACTCATTACCTGTAGTAATGGCACCTTGGTGTGAAGAAATCAACTATGGGAGCAATAATTAGAAAATGGAAGAACACTGATAATCTCTCTCGATCAGGGGCTCTATGCAACATCTCACCCTGTGAGGTGAACATGATCACAAGAACAGTGAGCATAAATTCCAGATCCACACGGGGTGACCTAGTGAATGACCTTCAGAAAGGGACCAACTTAACAAAGGCTCCCACCAGTAACAAACTGTGCCACAGGGATTCTTGCAGAGCCAGATGTGTCCCCCTGCTTGAGCCAGTACATTTCCAGGCCTGTCTGAAGTTTACTAGGAAGCATTTGCATATTCCCAAAGAGTATTGGGAGAATGTCATATGGTCAGATGAAACCAAAGTAGAGACGTTTGGTAGAAACACAACTTGTCATGTTTGGAGGAGATTGAATGCTGAGTTTCATCCAAAGTTCACCAGACCTACTGTGAAGCATCAGGTTGGCAACATCATGACAAGGGGCTATTTCTCTGCAAAGGGACCTGGATGACTGATTGTGAGATTATGAGTGCAAACCTTCCATCACCAAGGGCTCTGAACATGAAACGTTGCTGGGTTTTTCAGCATGACAGTAATCCCAAGCTCACCAAGCAGAGCAGTGACGTAATGGCTCTGTAAGAAGCATTTCAAGGTCCTGGAGTGGCCTAGCCAGTCTCCAGATCTCAACCACATTGGAAAACCTTTGGAGGGAGTTGAAAGTCCTTGTTGGCCAATGACAGCCACAAAACATCACTGATCTAGAGGAGATCTGCATGAAGGAATGGGCCAAAATACCTGCAACAGCGTGTGCCAACCTTGTGAAGACTTCCAAGGTTGTGAAGATGTCCAGAGGAAGGTCGGTATACCGCTTTATGTTATAACATTACATAGTCTTTTCCAAAGATGGTTAACTCTACTAATGAGAAAAAATTGGTTATTGCTTATATAAACCAGAAGAAATCTTCAAGTCTCTGCCCTCGTTTGCTTGGATGCCTCTGATAGAGATCCTGCCACTCCTGTACTGACGACTATGGATTCCTCTGATAGGGATCCTGCCACTCCTGTACTGACGACTATGGATTCCTCTGATAGGGATCCTGCCACTCCTGTACTGACGACTATGGATTCCTCTGATAGAGATCCTGCCACTCCTGTACTGACGACTATGGATTCCTCTGATAGGGATCCTGCCACTCCTGTACTGACGACTATGGATTCCTCTGCAGCCTCACAGGCTAAGGGTTATAGATTACAACAGCAATTTGGTATTTTTAATTGTCCGTAAGCCCCTACATGTAGCTGTTACTTCTTTTTGTGTCTAGTAATGGTTGTTAAGCATCTCTGCTGCCTCTGCTGGAATTTGTGCCCGGGAGGGTGGTCTGTAACCTCGAATACGTCATGAAGTACAGACATTCCTAGCATGTCCCAACTCTGCTGATTTGTGTGAGGAAATCATTGCACCTTGTACTTGACTGAATATCTAGACATCTTGTTCAATATCGAGAAATGGATATACTATCTTCATACAAAATGTATCTACAGACCAGAACAGACGAGTGCAGCGTATAGGGAATAGTATCTTTAACAATGTAATTCAACAAAAAGCAGCAGCACTCTACGGGCAGTCCCCTACTTAAGGACACCCGACTCACAGATGACCCCTAATTAAAGATGGACCCCTCTGACCACTGTGACCTCTGGTGAAGTCTCTGGATGTTACTATAGTCCCAGACTGCAATGATCAGCTGTAAAGTGTCTGTAATGAAGCTTTATTGATTATCCCAAACAAAAAATTTTGTTTGGATTTACAACTATAAAAGATACAGTTTCAAATTACATGCAAATTCAACTTAAGGACAAACCTATGGAACCTATCCTGTACATAACCTGGGGACTGACTGTATTGTAATCCAGTGAATCAAGCGTTCTCTGCTTCTTACAGATTTTCAGCATATAGCATTTTCCAAGTGTATTTCTATAATAACATGGCTCACCGAGTCCTAAGTCCAAGGTCAAAGCTGGTCAGCATGTTGCTGACAGGGCTCCCAAGGCTTAACTGTCCAAGGAAGGGCCAGTACGCTACCACTGAAAGAAATTAGTTTTAGCTGTTTTTTTTTTAGGAATATGCTAATGGATGTCAGATAATATTTGCATATCAATATACATTGGTAGGCCCCTAGAACCGGATTTTCCTAGTGATCTGTAAGCATCCCAGTCTGTCGCTGTTTACATATGGATTCTCCACAATACCAATCAGAAGACAGTTTGCCTTTTTTGTCATCAGCAGCAACTTTCGTTGTGCCATTAGGTGTTGATGGCAGCCTGTGCCTTTTAAAGTTGACAAAAGATGGATTGAATATGTGAAGAATTAAACAGATTGAAATCTCCAACATCTGTCATCAGGGTTAGAGATGAGTGGATCATGAGAGATGATCAAAGGTAAAGCTTCTATTTGATACGTAGAAATGCAACATCCCCCAACGGGGCCTGGCCTTTTCTTGGGGCCTGGAGGCTTGGTATGGGGACCAGAGGGCTGACCTATAGCCCGGCAGGTCTCCAGCAGGTGGTGTGTGCAAGAAATATGGAGGAAGAGGCTGATGCAATGATTTTACCATGGGGTAACCCCTGAGGTGTCTGTAGGATGAATCCCTGGGTGCTGGATGGGAAGCCCATGGTGGTAAACAGCCGTATCCAGGGATCAGAGGGAGGCAACCTTGTGCAAATTAACTTAGTTCTTAATTCAACTTTAAATAGCAGGCAACGGCCAAACGGTAGCAGAAGATTCACTAAGCTGGTGGGGGATAGCTGGTCCTCAAGAAGGTTGTTCACAGGCTGCTAGTAGCTTCAGGCCGGGCTGGTAGAGATGGAGCTGAGACCAGAGCTGTTGCAGAAGCTTTACCAAAGCTCAGATTAGGTAAATCTCAGATCGAAGCTCAAGTCAGATTTGGGTCTGAGAATTATTTCGTACAAACAGAAGTTTGGCTAATTATACTGAAAATTGGTATACAGGCAGTCCCCGGGTTACATACAAGATAGGGTCTGTAGGTTTGTTCTTAAGTTGAATTTGTATGTAAGTTGGAACTCTATATTTTATCATTGTAATCCCAGCCAGAACTTTTTTGGTCTCTGTGACAATTGGATTTTAAAAATTTTGGGTTGTCATAAGAATCAGGATTAACACTAAAGATCCATTACAGACACCAGTGATAACTGTTACAGCTGATTATTGTAGCCTAGGACTAAAGTACAATTAATTACCAATATCCAGAGGTCCGTTTGTAACTAGGGGTCGTATGTAAGTCGAGTGTTCTTAAGTAGGGGACCGCCTGTATTCTAAAACAAATTTTTTTTTGTTTTAAAGGGGCTTTCCCACAACAGAAAATTTTTACATCTCAATCCCCTAGTGATGTTAACATAATAATATCACTTTAACCATTTACTTTACAATGTTACTCCGTGTTATTGCTGTTTTAGCTCCTATTACTCTCTAAGCTTCTCAGTGTAAAATTCCAGGGTGTGATCCATCTCATTCTGTGGGGTGACAATGTGGTTACGTTATCGGGGTACAGGTGTATATACACTCTCATCTGGCTTCTGTACTAACACACTGACACAGAGAGAGAGATAAGACAGGTCAGAGATGCATGATGCCTTTTACACAGAGGCTGACAGACTTTGACACTGTGAGCTCTGCTACATCTCACAGATATGTGCCTGCCTCCCCCTTCCCCTGGATCACCTATCTGCTTGTAGCTTGTAGTTTGCAGACTCTCTCTCTGCACTCAGCACTGTCCTGGCAGGAAGTGATCAGTGAGTGTCTCTGAGCTCGGTGCAGAGGGCGTGGCTACATGCACACAGAAGAGAGACACAGAAATCTCATCTTCACGATCTCACACAGAAATCCAAGATGGCTGCCCGTCAGAAGTTACAGGGTCGTGTCCAAGGGAAACTGTAATTGTGTACAGCAGGACTGATAGAGACAGGTTGGAATTATGTCTGTGAAATGCTGCATTTTTGTTAATAACAGTGAATTAGAGAATGTGTTATTTTGTTATCCTGAATACATATAAGAAACTTGTCTTCATGGGAGGAATATCCCTTTAATGAACATTTTTTACAAATCTTTTTCATTTTCACAAATTCTTCCAAAGAAAATCAGAGAAGATTCAGTGCCTTAAAAGTATTCATACAAATGTATCTTTATGATGTGTAATCGGGATATATGTTAAATGCCACACTACTTTAACCCCTTAATGACCTGGCCCTTTTTAGTTTTTTCCCTACCATTTTACACTGCACTTCGTAGTGACGGTATTTAATATTCCATGCCGTGTACTACGAAGCGGGAAAATAATTCCAAATCCAGTGAAAATGGTGAAAAAACACATTTGCGATGTTTTCTTGTGGGCTTGGATTTTACAGCTTTCACTGTGCGCCCCAAACTGTGCGCCAAATGGATTTTGCCATCTTCTGGTGCCACTTTTTCATACTTTGGTGTAAGGAGCTGTGGGTGGTGTCATTTTTTGTGACTTTTGATGGCGTTTTCATTGCTACAAATTGTAGACTGTGCGACCTTTGATCACTTTTTATTATTTTTTTATATTTTTCAAATGAAAAAAAACGTGCCATTTTCGACGTTGGACGCTATTTTCCGTCCTGGAGTTGAACGCAGGAAAAACCGTTATCATATTTTGATAGATCGGGTATTTTCGGACGCGGCGATACCTATTGTTTTTATGATTTTACTGTTTATATTTAATCAGTTCTAGGGAAAGGGGGGTGATTTGAATTTTTAGCTTTTTTTATTTATAATTTTTTTACTTTTTATAATTTTTACTTTTACTATTTTTCAGACTCCCTAGGGTACTTTAACCCTGATTGTCTGACGATCCTATCATATACTGCCATACTACTGTATGGCAGTATATGGGGATTTTCCTCCTCATATCATTACAATGTGCAATTAGCACATTGTAATGAATGGGTTAAAATGAGACAGCTTCCGGCCTTCGTGAGACCTGAGCTGTCATGGCAATGGATCCCTGCTCCCGATGACGTCACGGGGAGCGACGTCCGCGGCATGCCCCATCTTTTTGAAGCCGCTGGCAGCGTTGCCGGTGGTGATCGCGGGTGTTACCGTAAGCCTTTGCTGCTATATCCAGTAAAGACTACCTGGCTATGGAGGGGGCTCGGCCCAAGCCCTCTCCATGCACTGGACCCCGGCGCGCCGCACTAGTACAGCACGCGTCGGAAGGGTTAATCTAGTAATGTTTATTTTTCTGTCAGTATACCTGTATTGGGGTATGTATTGATAGTTTTAAATGGATTGGTAAAAAAATACAGAGCTTCGTAGGGGCTACTCTGTAGGCTAAATATCGTATTATGTATAATATCAGCCACTTGGTTGTACAACTCCTTTAGTTTCGAGGGAATATCTGAATGGGTGTCAGCCATGAACACAGCCCTGCCATCTACTCGGGTTACCAGTTACATCACACACTTAGGCACGGTGATGTTTGCACATCGCATGTTATTTGTAAACTTGGCCCTACACATGGTTTCTAAGTGACATCAGTCGTGGAGTATTCCACTCCAAGAAGTAACAATAGGTCATCATATAGGAATGTTCTTCCTTTAGGCTCCTTTATGATCAAAGTGTAGGGACGCAGGTGCAGAGCAGGGACCTGCAGATGTTTCTGTTACATTTGTCTAAATGAAGAACAAGTGTACATTCCTCAGAAGCTTCTATGTCCGGCAAAATAGTGGAAGACAATTGTATAGATGACCATGGACACGAGATATTTGTGTCGACATTCAGCCAAATATGGAGAAATCTCTGAATATTCTAATTCATATAGAAAGAATTGACCCACCAGTGCTGTGGTCTATCAACAAATCTCAAGGCCCATGGTTAAGATATAGGAACACTGGATATATGCCATGCACTGCAATATAAAGATGTTGGGGGAGATTTATCAGGATTCATACACCATTTTTCTAGCAATCAAGCCCTGAAATATTACAATGTAGTGAACCACCATATTGTGATATCCCCCTTGCGTGCCGTGAATGGACGTGGCCGGCAGTGTAGAGGGATTGTGCATGGAGTTCCTGCCAAGCGACTGAACACTTGAATTTGAATTTTCACAACGTTGCCTCCGCCTGATCCCTGGATACGGCTGTTACCACCATCGGCTCCCCATCCATTACCCAGGGACCTATCTACAGACACTCATGGGTTGTCCCAGGGAGAACCAGTACATCAGCCTCTCCCTCCATATTTCTTGCACACACCACCTGCGGAGAGCTGCCAGCGATAGGACAGCCCTCCGGTTCCCCTACCAAGCACCGCGACTCAGCGTGCCCAGGCCAACCGCCAGCCACTCAGGTACTGCGGGCCCGGCTGACTCCAGGCCCCAAGAAAGGCAGGCCCCGGTGGGGATTTCCACTCAGAGGATTCATAGTATGCCAGCCCACATATATTTCCTCATTATGTTATATTGTATGGCGTCAGACCTCCCCTAGAGCACATCAAATAAACAATGAGAATTAGTTGACACATGGCCAAATAACATTGTCCAAATTGGCATATTTTAAAAAATATATTTTTTTAGTTGTTCAATAAAGTTTTATTTAATGAGAAAACAGAAAGTGCCTTAACAGGCTGAAAAGAGACCCCGTGCAGGGACCAAAATATTAAAAAAGAATTTTGATAATATTCATTCTCCAAATTGCATCCATAAAAAACAAGAACCTTGTACACTCCTACATGGGTGTATAAATAGACATGGGTGATAAAATTGCCGACAATGAAAAAATAGTTTTTACTCTTTTTTTTTTGAGAAATTTTGACCACAAAGCTCTTTAGAAACAGCACTACTGCTAAATGTGGTATTTTATTTGGCTCGCAGTACATGGTGCCAATAGGAAGTACTATGGTGTCCAGTAAAAAACAAGCACTCATATGTACTGTAAACAAAGATATTAAAGTGAAGTAAAAACAGAAACACTGGCAAAGGGCTACAGGTTAGGGGTTAAAGATTTAATCATGACTGCTAACTAAATGGGTGTCCACATGCAGTCTGCGAGCTGTACGCCCCCTACTGTTCCAGTCACATTCCTTCCCTTCGGTAAGCAGATTAGGGCATTGCTTGTATAATACTCATTGGAGTCAGCCATGACATCAGCTACTCTCATCTGGTCTAAATTCACAGCGTCCCATCACAGTACCCCTTGCAGTTGTCTTGTAAAGGCTTAGATGGGCATAGCAATAACCGGTCAGAAATGTCCCCTCTGCATTGACTCCTTTGATTTAATACAGTAGTAGTTTGGACCTTCTGTATAAAAACAAATCTACCTGCCCTCTAACCCTGATCGATCACATGACAATGCCGTTCATGAGCTAATAGCAAGAACAGATATAGTTATTTTACTGAATGGACAGTAACATGTTTTGGCACCATCGCGGGCATTGATCAGGCTCCTGCAATGTAGAAACAAATTACACATCTGATAAACTAACAAACAAATTTAAAAGATGGTGACCCAGATTAGGATTGGCACCTAGTTAGGACTTTGTTTTGCCCCATTTGTTTTACATAAACTCCGTGGATCCTGATCCATTTCCTATAATGGATCGGACTTTAGGACAAACCAGTCTCAAATTGTTCGAGAAAATGGGGGGAGGGGTCCTTAGACTTAGCGCAGCCATACTCCCCCAGGTGACCAGTTGAGATTATAGTCAATCCGGCAGGTCGGAATTCATAGGGGAAGGGTTCATTGAACCCCCGGACCAACGCGGATGATGACACAGCCGACACCTGGGACCGGAATCTAAGTGGCACCACGTCTTCACCAGGGTGCCACCAAGTTGTTCCAAGGTGCGACTTGTCTGGCAGCCAAGGTCGAGGTACAGAATCACAATGTAGGCTCGAGGTCTGAGACAGGCCTTTATGGCAACCGGAAGTGGCCAGCGCCAATCAGTGGTGCGCTGGCCCTTTAAATCTTTGACGGCCAGGAATCCTGGCCTAGGGAGCTGGGATGAGCGTCGCTGACTGGACAAGAGGAAGCAGAAGCGTGGAAAGGGGCACGGTGTGCCTGCAATCCGAGTGTGGATCACAGGACACCCGTGACAATGCCCTCTTCCCACCCTACATTATCCCCACCACGCTCAATGGTGTGCTGGTCGTGAAGCCTGAACACTGGTGAGGAGGGAAAATTCTCCACCATTGTTGCCAAAAGTTCAGTTCCAACTAAACATGAGTGACTTGCATGAACCCCACCCATTGTTGGTGTTATGGAAGGTTGTGACATTGTAGTACAAATACTTGAGGGGCATGTTGGTCATACAAAGAACGTTCATCAGATATTTGTGGAGAACCAACAACGGCACAGGACCATGCTGTGATTTCTTACCCACTAGACCTCTCCATTTATACACAAAATTTCATGAAAATATCTTTCAGAATTCAACAAATCACAATGCAACCTCTTCCGGACAAAATAAACAGTCAATACAAACAATTCAAAGTGGAACCCAGCATGGTGTGTGACGACCACTACACAGATGAGTGCACCACACAGCATAGTGATGGAGAGCGCTGAGATGTTTGATGAAGATCTTATGCTTCCCCCGACAGAACAAGGAGCATTGTTCAAACTAGAAACTAACAGAATGCGGCCTGTGTACATGGCAACGCTTAAAATACACTGGTTCCTAGGCAGGATATGGGGGGTTTAATCTATTCTCTAGATACTTAATCCTATTGTCCCAAACAGGAATTTCACTGACACCATTTCCTCAGCTCAGTCTTCACATAGAAAGCCGAGAGCTCAGGAAACGCTCAATGTATCGCAATAACAAGCTGCAAATTCCATATTTTATTTTTGAAATTTGTCTTTATTAAAAGCCTGTAAAATTCCGCTCCCCCCCCCCCCTCCAAACAGAACACACCACGAGAATTGAGCTAATGTTTCATCACCATACATTCACATTGGCTTATTTATGCCTTTTTCATATTATTTGCCATTTGATCCTTCCTTACATATATATTTAGAGAGAGAGTATGGCTTTATTGTCAGTTTGTGTTTGGTAATGCAGATCACCCCATTCACTTTGGTAGGAAACACTTTATGGACAAATATTGACTCCTAAATATATTCCTTTTCTTATATTCAGTTCAGTGTTTGGCTGATCTGAAACGGTTTGCTTGTTGTGGGCTCTGCTTGCATAAGTGGAATTGCAGAAGTGCAGCAATGAAGCAGGGCTGCAGTCGTGCAGTAATTAAGTCACTTGTGTACAGTTCTAAGTCATAATGTAGCTGTGTTAGATCACTAAGGTAGCAGTATTGAAGCTAAGGCAATGCTAATGCGACTGTTGTGGAAGGGTAATTAATTTCTATTACTTATGATGTAGTTTTAAAATTTCTATTGTGTACTTTTGGACAAGTATGGTCCCATATTTTGTCTTTGATTAGCACCCTAGGCAATCTGTGTCCCCCCTATGTCGCCTTTTTGGCAGCAGATATGGGGCACATTAACTTACCAGGTCCAGTCGCTATCCCCACGGCGCGTTGTCCGACGCTGATTCGGTTCTGCCTGATTCACTAAGGTCCGGAGTTCACCTTCTTCGTCCCAGTGCATGTAAGTGCTGATATTGCGACATAAATTATTTTTTAATTCCGCAATTTTTTTTCGAGTGCGCCAAAATCCCGGGCAATTTAGCACAAATTGGAAATCGTCGGAAAACCCGCGACAAGTGAGCGATTCGGACCCTTAGTAAATGAGCCCCATTGTGTCGGCTAATCTCATGTTGCCGGTCTGGGAACATTTTGAGGGGTATTCCCGAATAGAACGAGTACTGGATGTATGAATGGTCAGAGTACATCTGTGCGGTTCTGCTCCACTTCACTTAGATTTGAGGCTCGCATGTGCAAGGAGCGGGGGCACGCGGAAGAGTCGCACATCTGCCGCCGGGCCCAAACCTCCTGCTTTGTATTTAAGAACGGGAGTAATAAGAGTTAACTTTCCTCTGCATTTTTTCCTCTCATTTTCCGCTATTTACATGACTTAGAATAACAAATGTTCTTGTGGATTTTGGCCTTTAGGACTAATTGCTGGACGCCACACAACTATTATATCCCGACATGTGAGCCGGCTTATATGACATTGCATACTGAAGAACCGCGCTCCAATAAGTTCTGTTCAGTCTTAGGTATAACCTAAAGTCTCCGCTTTCTGATTGGTAAAGACTTTAATGTTCTATCGTCTTATCCCATTGTTTTACAGTGGTGTTTTATGAGTTTCCAGTATGTTCAGTCTGAAGACTTCTTATTTAGTCATCGCTTCATCATGCCTCTCCTGACACCACTACCACACTGGACCGTGATGACCTCATTAGCCGTTTTTGAAATAGGTGGTTTGGCAGGTAGCCGTCGGCCCCAAACCACCAATCAATTTTGATACTGCACAAAGAAAGGGACCACCAGAGACATACATGTATGCTGCCTCTAAAAACGGGTAAACGGCTAAAAAATGTCTCTTTCTGGACCTTTGAAGGTCTCCAAAGGTCCTTAAAAAGTGAATGAAATAGGACCACCCCTCCTTTTCCAAGAAGCTTGGTCTGTCACTGTGTATAGGCAGTAATTTCAACCCCTTAAAAATAAGCTAACGGGGGCCCTAAATTTTCATGGCCCATGGCATTCATAATCACCCCTGGATGCCTCCTTCATTTGTAGGGTCCGAACCTCTATAAACATTCCTTCAATGAGGGCCGTCAAACCAGGAGTGGCCAGCCTCTCCGGGATCCATAGGAGCCTCGGATGTTTCTATGATATGAATTCGTTAGGGGTAAGAACCTTCCCACTATCGTCCCCCAAAGAAAGTATTTCTCTATTGACCCCAGTTCAGACCTCCTTAGTTTAGATCTAATGCAACCCTTATACAGCAGTCCCCGGGTTACGAACAAATAGGTTCTTTAGCTTTGTACTTAAGTTGAATTTGTATGTAAGTCGGAACTGTATACTTCATAATTGTAACCCCAGTCAAAATTTTTTGGTCTCTGTGACAATTGGATTTAAAAAATGTTGGGTTGCACTCAGACCCAGGATTACAATAAAGCTTCATTGCGACACCTGTGATAACTGTACAGCTGATGATTGTAGGTTTGGTTCCCTTTAGCCTGATTGACATATCCATCGTTTCAGGTGTCACAGCTGTTTAAAGGCCAATCAAGAAGAATCAGGCTCCGCCCTGTTGGCACTTGCAGATTACCGATCAATGAAAAACTTGCCTATATTAAAGATGTGTTTGATGCATACATGGAACTATTGGTGCAATGAGCATTTTGGACCTGGTAATTCTATTTTTTTCACAAACAGGGCTCCAATCCTTCCTATCAATTGTAATACAATCCACACAAAAGTGCCGAACAAATGTGAACAGATCTTCATGACTTGATGTAAAGAGAAATCTATGGGCCATGTCACAGGACTTTTCTGTACACGAGACCCCACTCACACGTTTGCACCTTCTTGACCTTTATTATAGGGAATCCCTGCATCATGTGCTCATATTCCTGGAGATGTCTCCCCAGTCACACAACTGACACGATCCCCTACATCATCACACATACAACAGCGCGCGCACCGACCGTAACTTCTACTTACTAACTATTACTAGCACAGCTTACTGTAACTGGTGACTGTAGACAGCGCTAATCTATCTCGTATCTCATTTTATGTTCTCTATCGATTGATCAATCTTCTCCATTCTATCTATCTCATCATATAATATATCTAATTATTACGAATTCTATCATATCTATCTTCTATATATGATTTATTATTCTATCCCATCTCATCTATACCATCTGTTATCTATTTATTCTCTATCTATCTACCATGCTATCTACCGCATATCTATCTATCTATCTCTATCTATCTATCATCTATCTATCTCCTATCGATCTCCTTATCCTATCTCTCTCTCTCCTATGTCTACATCTCTACTATCTATCCTATCTATCTATCTCATTCTATCCTATCTATCTATCTATCTATCTATCAATCTATCTATTATCTATCTATCTATCTATCTTCTATCTATCTCAATCTATCTCATATCTATCTCATACTATCTCAGATCTATCTCATATCTATCTATCTATCTATCTATCTATCTATCTATCTATCTATCTATCTATCTATCTTCTACTCATCTATCTCCTATCCATCTCCTATCCATCTCTCTCTCTCTCTCATGTCTACATCTATCTATCTATCTATCTATCTTATATCTCTCTCATATCTATATCTATCTATCACCTATCTATTCATCTATGTCATATAGATAACAGATCAATGAAAAACTGACCATAATGAATGACATAACATTTACATTGTTATTGGGATTTTGAAGTGATACATTAAAGGGTTATTCCCATTAAATTATGTTATCGCATTGTATTATAAAAAGTTATACAATTTTCCAATATACTTTCTGTATCAATTTCTCACTGTTCTCTAGATCTCTGCTTGCTGTCATACTATAGAGGCTTCTATACACGACACACAGATACGGCTCATAGTATCATAGAGAGTACATCAGAGCTGTGTGATATATGAGCCTTGCACCTGGTGGTGACCGTGGTCAAGCTTTTCTTCCATTGCAAGTAACATAGAAGCTTTCTATAGCAGGACAGCAAGCAGAGATCTAAAAACAGTCAGGAATTAATACAGAAAGTATTTTTTATAACTTTTTATCATAAAAACATAACATTAATTTGCTGATAATAGGAATACATTTTAAAACCTCCATCTCACTTTTTTTAATGAGGGAAGGAACGGCATGTGTGAATTAGCCTGAGTTGATGTAAGCAGCTCCTACATTCTGTTATCTACAGTAAATGCTGGCAATTGTCTCATCACATTATAGTTACACGAGTCCTTGCACGGATTGACTCCGTTCAATTCTTGCATCTGCATGAGATCCCTAACTGGAAGCCCCATAAAAGTGCATGGAGAGCTGGTAACACATGTGCACTGGTCTCGCCTCTTCCTGGAAAGTGATGAGAGCAGCACAAAACCTTCATGTGCATAAAACATTATGTCCAGGAAAAAAAATTTCGATTTACTTCCCGCTCCCCGTACGATCCCTGCTGTGCATTGTTGACAGGATTTGGTCCGGCGCGATTCACTACATCATGCGTCTGAGTTCCCTGCATTGGTCCCGCTGCTGCGCCGCGGTCCTCCGGAGTTTCACTTCTTCTTCCTGGGCATGTGAGTGCTTGATCTTGCGACACAAATCCTTTTTTAAATCTGCGGTTTTCCTCCAATCCGTCGGGTTGTCCGTCGGCCCGCCACCTGATTTCTGTCACGTGCAAGCCGGCGCCGATGCTCCAAAATCCTGGGGCAATTCTCTACAAAACAGAAATATTCGGGAAACCCGCCGAAAGTGCGGCATTTGGACCCTTAGTAAATGAGTCCTTATGTTGCCATTCGAAGACAATAATAAATGAAAATGAATCATGGAAAGCTTTTAGGTGTTTTCCATAATGAAAAAACAGTGGGATTATGAAGATGTTTAGAGCTGCTTCTCCTGGTAGGACTATCCCATTAACAAGGAACATCAACCTAGATACAAAACCCAAGGTAAATAGTGGGCCACTGGGAGGAGACTGGGTCCAGCTTCGGGGCGTAACTTGAGGGGGTGCAGAGGTTGCGATCGCACCTGGGCCCAAGAGGTTTAGGGGCCCTAATGGTGTCACTTTCCCATAGATGACTGAAGACTATTAAAACCATACACTATAGTCGGGGGCCTGGCACAAACTTTGCACTGGGGCCCATCAGCCTTCTAGTTACGCCACTGGTCAGCTTGGATTTTCAATGGGTGGTTGTAGGCGGAGGGGTTGGCCTTCTGTCTAAAATGAATTTCTTCCTGTAGATCTACTCACTGATACTGCGTTCCATAGTTATGAACCTCTATTCTGCCGTTATGTCTAATGATGTGGACCTTGTAGCTTGTGCCGTTTTAGCATGTAGCAAGGGGATCGCCATTATCACCCTCTGTCACACCGGAGACATGTGTGTAGCCTGTAGTCCATGCATCGAGCAGTCAGTTACTGTAGGAGGGAATAGGTTTCAGCACATTATATGTCTAGGGGATGTACATCCAACCCTGCACCATCCATGATGCACACAACCCCTATATAAGCTTAGGGCTAAGAGGCATTCATCAGTCTTATTTACTATAGCTCAAACCTACTGCAATGGTGATAAACACCGGCTTTGTCCCTCCATCACTTTATGTATCCCAAATTATACAGATGAACTTCTACGAGGCATCTGCTCAGTGTCCACTGCAGATCATGCATTAGGTGAATGGATTGGATATTTACAGATTAGGTAGGTGGGATCTGGGGTTACCTTCAGCGGTGAATTTATCACGATTTGGGCTAGGGTTCAATGTCAGATGGTTCCTCAAGCCCTCTAGAAGACATGATTCCAAAGGTTAAATGTCCATGTAATACACACTTTATAATCTTAGATATCATCATAGTATGATCTAATATGTCTTTGGGAATTAAATGAAATATGTTTTCCAAGGTGTTAAATGCGAAAACATGCCTCCTTTTGCTACCTTGTAAGGCAGCCCCTCAACAACCACGCATGACACACAAGAAGCTAATGGACCTGATTGGGATTAAGCCCAAACCCAGTATATCGGTTTGCATAAGGAACAGACCCCCAAGTTGTAGGGGACAGCACTGTTTACCCTGGTTGGGTCTCCATACAGCGTAAAAGTTCTCCTCTATGGAGAGTTTGCCTAACAGTTGGGGTCTGTTCCTTCTGGATAGATATACTAGTTGGAAAATCCTACCATCATGTTATTGATTCCTTGTAGGTCATGCCTTGCTGTTAGGAGCTGCCCCTTCTCAAGGTGAAGGAAAAGGAGGCATTGATTTCCATGTAACCCTTGTGAAACAGAGTATTTGCCTATTTCCAAGAATTCCCAGATGGAGCCATCTTATGGCTTAAGTCGTACACACGCCTATTTTAATCGTCGGCCTTAAATTTTGCAAAAACTCTGCATAGAGAACTTATCCCATCGGAACCTATTAGGGGCATACTTTGTGATGTATCCCATAAAGAGTTATTAGCCCTACTTTGCAGGATTCTCTCACACGTTGGCTGTCTTCATGTAACAATATGTGTCGGGCAGAATTTACTTACCCGGCCATGTCGCTTCTCTGCGGTTTGGGGAATTCGGGTCCGGTCCCGGGATTCACTAAGGCAGATCCTCCGAGTCAACACCTGATCGTGCTGGCGCTGCTGCGCTGAGTCCGCCGAGGCCCGCTGGACATGCAACTCTAAATTCACCGGGCCTTATACTGCTTGCAGGTAATGTGCAATTTTCAACACATTTCCTTTTTTAAATTCGTGTGGGTTTTCGCGAATCGTTGGGTTTTCGCTTCGGCGCACGCCCCCCAATTCCATCGCGTGCAGGTGCTGGCGCCTGATGCCGCCAAAATACATCGGAGTGCGCCAATACCTGGGTCAATACGGGAAAATCGCGCACCCACCAATCAAGTGAAAGTATGTCGTGTCAACATCGTCGCCGTACAATACGCGAACGGATGCCCGTAGTAACTGATTCACCATTCATTGTTTCAGATCCATTGGACCCAGTGAACGGAATCTCATAGCACTCTAGTCACGTGGTGGCCAAAATTCAGGCAACCCAAGGTGAGGGGGATCTAGCAAGAGAGAATATGACAAAAACATATCCAATCTCCCTGCCACACATCCTTATTCTAGAGCCTTCCATAACGCGACATATCTCTCCACTTCTTCCTACAAAGCATCCCATTGTAGTTGTCATCTCTCTTGGACCCTGACCATTCTATCTCCCTGGACCAGGGACCATGCCTCCACTTCACCCTCTTGTATTCAAAACACTCTAACTTTATCAAAACTTTTAATAGCCTTAATTGCTGTCTTACCATCTCAGAACACAGCTAAACAAATCAGAGTGAGAATTCATTGGATTCTTGCCATGTGGCTTCGTCCGAATTTAAGCTCGAAAGAATGAAGGGAAACCCATCGTAGTGAAGTTCTCGTAAAATATCTGGACAAAATAACCCAAAATGATACACACGCTCAATTATTTACATTCTTTTCTATCAAAGTTTCACAATTGTATGGTTCACATCCGATCCAAGCTGAAACCTAAAATAACCTGTTTCTCTAGACTATGATCCTGCACTCGCAGTAAGTGACCATTCACGAGATTAAATCATCGGACCTGAAACTATTTGGTGAATGCTGTCTCTCGCCTGGATTGGCGGCCTTCTCTGTATCCATACAGTTTATTATTTTCACCACTTGTGAGGTGGATGACTATGAGGGCTGTACAGTGGAAAATCTAAACAAAATACACTTTTTACTTCCTTAAACAGAATCCGATGAGGCACATGGTACCATGTCAGATCGTGCACGTGCCATCTCTCGCCACGTGCAAAGTGGCACAGGACAAGTTGTAACCAAATCAAGGCATACCCTGGGTGTACATACAAGATGGGTCTGTAGGGTTTGTTCTAAGTTGAATTTGTATGGTAAGTCGAACTGTATTATTTTATCATTGTAACCCCAGCGCCAGAACTTGTTTTGTCGGTCTCTTTTACAATTGGATTTTAAAAAATGTTGGGTTGTCATAAGAACCCAGGAGTTAACAAGCCAAATCTTCACTACAGACATTCAACTATGACATAACTTTATAGCTGTTATGTACCAAGTGACTAACTTAGACATTACAATGTAACCACCTACTTGAATCTGTTATTCCCTCTTTCCCTGTAACTACCGTCAGGCTGAGATGACGCTTCTGACTTAGACTCGGTCACTTAAGGTCGGAGTGTTCTTAAGTAGGGGACCGCCTGTAACTAATTGCTCCCACATGGAGCCATAGTAATGTTGATGGTACTTTTGGCCCTTTCCCTCAGGTAGCCTTACAAACATGGTAAGCGAGGACAAGTACAAATAGTCACACAACGCTGGGATCTACAATCTCTGATCCTAAAAACCTCACTTTTGTCTCTTATTAAAAGTTCACAAGCCATAGAGGTTTGTCGCCTTATAGTTATTAAAGCCATGATTGATAGATTTTAGTCAAATTTCTGAAAAAGATCCACAAACTGAGGAAAAAAATCATATTGTACACTTATTCTACATCACAGTATATAAAAATAAGAATAAAACAATGGTGAATGGTGATTTTTTTAAAATTTACATATAACGTACAGAGCACGTGATCAAGAAACCACATTGGCATCGCCCAAAACAAATGACCAAGATCTATCTGTGCTGTCTGTGTAATAAAGTGCATTAGTTGTACAAATATCTAAGATGAATAGTTGAAAAAGTGGAAACCTGAAACCAAAAATAAGCTTGATCCTTAAAATCTAATTAAACCTGTGCCCCCTACCCCCCTGTTTTCTGTGGTGTTCTTTTAACGGCATTATCACTGTTCATTTGCCTATGTTATCACCAAAACTGACTTGTGATGTCCCCGGCAAGGGGTCTCTGTTTCAGCGTTTTTCGATTGTAAGGCTTGTAAGGTTTTCTAATTGATAGATTTTAGTTGTCAACAAAGTTTCTCAACTAACTTTAAAAATGTTTATACTGGTTTCCCCTACTTAAGAAACACCTCGACTTACATACGACCCCTATTACAAACGGTACCTCTGTTGTCGAAAATCGGAATTTACTAGTTGCCTTAGGCTACAAAGAATCAGCTATACCAGGTTATCACAGGGGTTCCGGTAATGAAGCTTTTTATTAATCCTGGTTCTTATACAACCCAACATTGTTAAAATCCAATTGTCACAGAGACAAAAAAAGTTTCTGGCGGGATTACAATGAATAAAATATACATTCCGACTTAATACAAATTCAACTAAGACAAACCTACAGACCCTATCTTGTATGTTAACCCGGGGACTGCCGTAGTGTGCGTGGAAAAATGTTGATCATTGAGGGTCCAAAAGTTAAAGCACACCATTGCTCCGCTAGAGCTTGTGTTGACCATTGTTTTGGTCAACTATTAGAGCAGCCCTATTGTACTATTTAGAAAGTAACATAATGGTGTACTTTTAACAAGGTCCGAAATCGCGCTTTTCGGTTGGGTTTTTTGAATTTTACCGTTTTGCGTTGAATTGCCCCGGGTTTTCGGACACAGATCGAAAAACATAAACGGAGTACATGTATTGTAATTAACAAAATGTTGTCGGCTTGACACGCACTTACATGCACCAGGAAGAGGATGTGAACTCCGCGGACCCGGCAAACATTGGCGCAGCACGACACCTGATTGGACATGGCGCGCATGACTTATGAATCGCCCAGAAAGACCCTAATCCTTGGAGAGCGCGCGCTGGATCGCAACAGTACCGGGTAAGTAAATAAGCCATTGGGCACAACAATTAAAAAAACATTTGTAAAATATGCTTAATCGTTTAGTAAATCCCCTATATAGGCACACAACTCAATAAACGAAATATAAAATATCGTACAATGGATTGTGCCATAATAAAAATTATGATATAAAAAAAATAAAGTAGAACGATAAAGATGCCAGTTTGTCCTTAGTGAAATTCAGACATGGGTCAGATCTTAAAATCCCACACAGGATTATTATATCTTCATAGTTGGGCAAATCCTTCCCCAATGACTGCCATCACCAGTTTACTGTTCCCACAGTTCAGAGGGAGATACGCAGCACGAAAAAAAATAAAATGCTTGGTGTCTCAGAAAACCTCTACGTAGATGTTCATCGTGAAGTCTCAAATTTGCCGGAAGTGTTTGTCATGTGGACTGCATTGCTTGGAGGCTGTACCCGTTTTCTTGTAATTCTAGCCTGGCCAGTTTCATTTTTACGAGTTTTTTTTAGGAATTCTTGCTTACTATCATAATGTATGTGTCATCCGTTTTGTTTTCTTGCTCAGTGTGTTACGGGAATACAGGAAGTGCAGTGAAACATCAGTCTACCAAGTAGGAAGTAAGTTGCTATATCATTGTACACAATTCATTCTCGCTCTACCACCAATAATCTACTAAGAAAAAACTTTAGACTATAGACTGGTTTTATGTCCTTATTGGTCCTAGCAGTCAGAGGAGAATGTTGTGGCTCTTGAATGAGTTTAGATTTTGATCTTTTGATTGATTTTGATTTATACTCTGGTTGGGCTAAGTAGAACCAGTTGAGTCCAGGTATATGAAGCTAGAAGAGTGTTTGGTCCCCGATTGTCGAGGATAAAAAATGAGGTAATACCATAAGGGTTGTCCATGAAATGAGTTTTTGGTGTTGATTTCTGGGGTTTAGACTAAAAGATGAGTAACACCTGCGTGTTCTGAGTAGAAGATTAGAGAACACCTGGTTTTCTAGACTAAAAGGTGATTCACAACATGGTGTCTAGACGAAGAGGAGTAACAACCTGGTGTGCTAGACTAAAATCGGAGATAACAACCTGGTGTTCTAGACTAAAAGAGTAGATAACACATTGTGTTCTAGAGTGAGAAGATGAGGTAACCACCTGGTTTTCTAGCCTAAATATAGGTAACAACCTGATGTTCTAGAGTATAATATGAGGTACAACCTGATGTTCTAGAGTAGAAGATGAGGTAAAACCTGGTGTTCTAGATAGAAGAGAGTAACCACCTGGTGTTCTAGAGGTAGAAGAAGGGTTACAACCTGGCAAAAATATAATTCTAGAGGTGTAGAAGAGGATGTTAAACACTGGTGTTAAATAGTATTGAAGAGAAGGCTGATACTTTGTGGTCTTCAGTACCTGCTGGTTTAGGTTAAAACAGGAGGTCATTATCAGGGGTCAAGGATGAAAGGTAATTTTGGGTTGTAGGTGTGTAGAAAAGGAGATGATACCTGGTGGTCTAATTTGAAAGGGGATTTGATACTGGTGATCTTAATGCAATAGTATGGTGACACCTGGTGACTAGTGTAAAAGTGGGGGTTGATCTTAGTGGTCTAGGGTACTAAGAGTATGTTGTTTTCTTGGTGGAGTCGATAGAAGACAAGTTTAATGGTATGATTGTCTGAAATCTCCCCAGAGTGACAGAACATTCTCTTCCTTTACCAAATATTTAGTGGTTTGATACCCCCAATGGCAAGGTAGAGTAGGGTTGTGATATGTGGTGACCTTACAGTACAAAAAATGTGTTTTTCTTGTAAGCATGGTATTGATGCGGATTGAATCTAGGATATATTGGTCTATTTAAATTCCGCATATACCCAAAAATGTATCTGCGGTACTATTTCCCTGTAGTTCGGAAGTGTTTGATTAGGTAGTACTCAGTCATCTGGGTACGAGGGGCATAAGCATTTTACATCAAACTGAGCTTCTGCATTGTGGACACCATGTGCTCATTATGGCCCCTATGGCACACACTTATAAACCACATGGATCACGCTACACTTCCATCTATGAGCAGGCAAGGCAGATTTTTTTTCTGCAGTATTGATAGTTATTATAGTACACAAAATACTTCCAACAAAGATGTTTCCTTACGTTGGCCTGACTCTTTTCTTACATAGTGTGTAGAGTGTGTTGACTACTATAGTCTTCCATGTCCATGAAATTCTCAAAATGGCTAACTTGATCCATCGATTAGAATTGTCCATGGTCCTCATGCTGGTTTAGAACGCCATATGTCCATAATCTGACATTGTTGTTTAGATTGGGCTGCACTGAATGTGGGTGCCATTGCTGTAGTGCTAGGGTAAGAGAGGCAACGTGGGGCTTCTAGAGCGCCAGGCAGTGAAACAGGTTTCTATTAGACCCATGGGGCAGATTTACCGTCACGATTCTCTAATCGTGCGTCGAGTTCTGCATGTTGTCCACTGCTGCGGCCGAAATACCAAGCACCGTGACACTAGCGTGCCTAGGCCGCAACCTCCAGCCACTCCGGTATTCTGTGCCCCGGCTGCCTCTAGGCCCCAAGAAAAGGCTAGGCACATCAAAATAAACAAATGAGAATTAGTTGTACACATGGCCAAATAAACATTGTCCAAATTGCCATATTTAAAAAAAAATATATATATTTTTATATATTTTAGTTAGTTTCAATAAAGTTTTATTTAATGAGAAAACAAGAAAGGTCAATATGCCACCTCCACTAAGCACAGAGCTCTCAGGAGGATGGACCATATGAAGACCTAATTAGTGTTAATTATAACTTGAACTAGGCAAGACTATTGATGTGACCACTCTGTACAAAAGCCTAATTTGTACAGTAGTTTTCATGGTAAAAACATTTTGTCTAGGTTTTCTCTAAGTCTCCTATTCTTATGGCCATCAATATCCGCTCACTGTTCACGTCCCGTGGTTAGTCCAGTGCCACACTACTGCAGCCTTTCACATTCCCTACCGATGCCTATTGTTACTATCTCTTGGGTTTACATCTGACGTTCTTTCATTATTTTCTTGGCCTCAGGGTTGAAGAAGATTTGGAGAAACTTTTGAATCTCGGAAAAAGACAAGCCAAACCTCAAATAGCACCGGCCAAGCCTCATTTCTCAAGGAGCCCAATAATTCTGCCAGCCTGTCACAGCAAAGCCCTCTGAGCCCAATGTACGGCCATGGACAGTCAGACATCCTCCGATACATTAAAGAAGACAGGCTGCAACGGTGAATCACTCAGTCTGTTTTGAAGGGCTGGTGCGATTCGGCATTCCTTTTGAGTGTCCTTTAACCCTGTAAAACACAGCCTCTTCAGCTACCTCCCCTAGTGAATAGGAAGGTAGAGAACCTTACTGTAAGCGTGAGTCAATCAAATTGGGGATGCACTGCACTCTATTAGCCTTACTGTTCTCGTTATTAGGGATTACTGTTGTCTAAACAACTTATAGCAGATGGACACAACACTGATTATCTTTGATTGTAATACTGCACTTCTCCTGTGGAGGCGCCACAGGGGTATAGAGAAAACTTGTTGGCTTCTCTTACAGTCATGTATTACAAAATCCTGTCTCTGAGGACTACTAGTAGGTACACTAAATGGTCTATGTAATACTAATGTATCCTGCGGTGGTGCTGTCATTAAACCCCATTAAGCTTCAAACTAAAACACTGCCATCCTAAAACACAATGGCATCACAATAGGCTCTTACAAATTTTTCATACTATTGTCCCCAATTTGAAGACCCATCTAGATATTGTGGCGGCAGCAGGTGGCCTAGAAAAACCCAAATTATCTATGCAATCCATCTAGTGAATCATCTAGTAAGAAGTTAGGTCTGATTTTTATGCCTCAAATAAAGTGATATCTGTCAATATGACCAATCATGTGGTTGGTAGTGAATTCAGGTTTTATAGTTACTTTGTATATGTGATTTTCTATGGTACTGTAAGTGCAGATGCAAAAACGGACATTCAGGACCAAGTATTAAAGGGGTTGGACCTAGATAGGAAAAATCTTCAGATATAGGTAGTCTTTAAGTTGGGGGGGGGGCAATTACTTTTTGTCATGGATGATTTCACTATAATATAAGCAGCCCGTGGCGTAAAGTCCCCGCACTTTCCTTACATTCATCTCCGGATTGTGGTGGCGATGGTGTATAGGCAAACTGTGCTCCATTTGTGACTGAGTATTTCCGTTGTTATAAATTAGTGCCTGAAATCTCACAAGATTATGTCATTTATTTGTTTCTGTGTTTCATAAATATTGCACAAATCCTACAAAGAGTCAGTATTTCGCTAAGGAAACTTCGTTGCTGGAATACAACTTCAGATCCGAATATTCTGTAATGGATTGAAGTGGCGTATAATGGACACTACCCGTGAAGAGCAAATGTTGGTAAACGAAGCCTACATTGCCAAGTTTGCGTTTCCCATTATGGCACTTTTCCTGCAAGGTTAGTCTTCCAAAATTTGAGAAACAACACAATATTGGGTCCAGTGGTATACAACTGTACAAGGTACATGGCTCCGACCTGCTATCACCCATTGGTGCTCGCTCCTGTCACTCATCCGACCACTTTCAATACTACAGGACCCCTCCAGAGATTAAGATAGTGACTCAAATTACAAAATCTATTAATGGATATGGGTGGATAAACAAATCCATTGTCCCCTCACGATTTTCCACTTTAATGGCGAAAGCCACATGACACCTCCAGGAGATCTTAAGGCCTCATCCTCATTGATAATGTTTCCACTTCTTGCTCCGCCTTTGTATCTACATGTTTTATCTGTTATATGCACATATGCACATCGTATGCTTTCATATCTAATCCCACATCTACAAAATATACACTTAAATGCGATTTTTACTATAATCTTTGTGTATCTAATACGCTATCTATCATCACTCAATCTAAACACAGCGGTGGCCTGACCGAGCCTCCCGTCTGGCTTACCTCAGACATTTCCGGAATTAAGCTTGTCCTTACATGTGACATAACTCATACTCGTGACCTCTTTAGAATTGATTTTGAAGCCGGTAGGAGTCTGGTCTCCTCATACAAATCCATCATGTGTTGCTGAGAATTACTATTATTATGGAAATCTGGTCGTTGACCCTAGAGGAAATTGGATGAGGAGGAGTAAACAGAGAAATCCAATAATGTAAGATTTTGCTACTTTGGCTTCTTCCTTATAGCTTTGATGGTGAACCTTTTAGAGACAGAGTACCAAACATTGAAACCCAATCATTGCCACGTCCCACTACTCTAGTAGTCCCAGGCAGCGTGTTACAATAGCACTGAGCACGGCAAGTCCTGTGCTCTTGGGACTGTGGGGTGCCCACAGATAGGGCTCTGAGACCTGTCTCCGGCACCCGTGCATAGGTTCGCCACCACTGCCTTATAGTATTAGCTGGTACTCAGGAAATATTTCCAAGATGTTTCTAAAGTCACAAGGTATCGCCAACTAAAAGCATTCATCACTGAAGGCAGCATCATATAAATGGAGGATGACTGGGAAGCATCAGAACATGGGCACTGATGGATCGTGAGGTACTACTTCCTTATGAGAAAAGCATGCAGATGCTTCCATGCTCAGTATCATCTGTGATCCAGAATAGAGAGACAACTTTGTTGCCCTTCCCAATCTCTCCCGATAGTGTATAAATATCTTGACTTCACACCAATGCAACAGATTGGTTTCTTCACCGCTTGGTAACTGGTGATATTGAATGTCACGCTGGGCCTATGTAAGTCAACAGAGGCTAGGGGGTGAAAGAAACATGGCCAGCAAGGAGCATTGTTTCTCAGCCAGTCACTTCATATCTAAGAAGTTAGAACATAACTAATCAGTTTTTGTGGCAGAAGTGTTATCCGAGAATCTCTACATAAGGATTAACACGCAAGTAATTTAGAGAGCTCTAGAGAAGTGACTCTGATGTTGTGTTTGTCATTTTGTGGTAAGAAGAGTCTTGAGACAAAGTGGAACGGAATTTATTATCCACACTAACGGGTTGACGATAGTTTTAAGGTCAAGAAAATCTTAGTATAGATACCCCTTTTTTATGGACATAGAGGAAATAGCTAAAGAATAAGTGATATTTCACCATTACATTCCCATGGGATTTTCAGTTGGAGTCTCAATATTATAGCTGACTATTTCTTTATGTCATCAGGTGGTCATCAAGTTGAATAGGCCCAAGGTTCAGTTGCCCTATACTAAATTAATACTTAATTACTATTAATCTGTATAGGTTTCAAGATTGTAACTTTTGCCAATAATAGTTCTTGGTTTTGTTGTATTTGACGTTTGAGAAGGTTATTTTTTTAATATGGTGTAAAAGACCCCCCCTTCAATGCTGCCCGCTCTACAAGCATCACGTAACCTGACCTACTCTACAGAGTTAAAGACAGAGTAAGTTCTTATTTTTTACACCACCTGGGACCAATAGTGAAAACTTGTATGCGCCCAGACCACCCCCTTAATGATAATTATTCTATGGTTCACATCGGTGTAGTATTAATATTCCCCAGTAGTGGCCATAGTGTTGTTTAAAAACACACTACTTTCCAAAATTGGATCATGGCGACAGACCAGAACGCTCAACTGTTATTCTTTCTTCCGCACATTGTTGATCGTTGAGCTTGCTTCTATGCTACATATATCAACAATACAAATTGTTCCCGATTCTCGGTTGTCCCTCCAATCAATATTTTTATTAGAAACGGGTAGTAGCCGAAAAACGTTTTATGCAAGTGCACAATTGATGGCTTTTTTTTTTCATGTATTTGCGTATATGTTGTACGGCAAGTCAAAAACACGCACATGTTAAGAGAATTGCAGGAACATGGCTTCTGAAGGAACCTCCGATAGAATGCCTTCCATTTGCCCGATCGCCTCTGGTTTTTGTCAACCGCAAAAAATGTTCTGTTGTACAGTTTCTGTGAAAGCTCACGAAACTGAGAACAACGTACGTAGAACAAACGCTTCAGTTTCATTAGGAAGTGAATAAATTAGCGGCTGCCAGTGTCTGAGCTACGGCCTATGCCACGGGATATAAATAACCCAGGCATTGACCTGATGAGACCAGATTATAAGCTACAAACCATTAAAGCTGTGTTTAGATTCTCAGAGATGCGGAACATTCTGTTGACTTCTGTTCTCCTGGTTGACGAGATGTCCAACTTAAAGGTGAATATCTGCTCTAGCACCATAAATATCGAACTCGTAGGCCTATACTGAGCTTCAAATCTCCTCCATAGCATACAGTTAAATGATAATACCTCAGGTCTATCAAGTTTTCTATCGAAAAAAAACTTATATGATGGAGCAAGCAACATTATTGTTTTGGATAAACATCTAAACTGGGAAAAATGGATTTAGTCACTCCACCAATTGTGAACATTCTCCCACTTAAAAAGATGAGACCTTTAATTGACATATTGAAGACACCTCAAGTTGAGAGACAAAATTATAAAAATGTCTGATTTTTAAACATTTTATTTGTGCAAACATAGGTGGGAAGTATATTTGGTCACCTACAAACCAGCTTTCTGACTCTTACAGACCTTTAACTTCTGCTTTGAGAGGCTCCTCTGCCTCCACTCATACCTGTAGTAATGGCACCTTGGTGTGAAGAACCAACTATGGGAGCATAATTTAGAAAATGGAAGAACACTGATAATCTCTCTGCGATCAGGGGCTCTATGCAACATCTCACCCTGTGAGGTGAACATGATCCACAAGAACATGAGCATATTCAGATCCACACGGGGTGACCTAGTGAATGACCTTCAGAAAGGGACCAACTTAACAAAGGCTCCCACCAGTAACAACACTGTGCCACAGGGCTATCTTGCCAGAGCCAGATGTTGCCCCTGCTGAGCCATTACATTTCCAGGCCTGTCTGAAGTTTACTAGGAAGCATTTGCATATTCCCAAAGAGTATTGGAGAATGTCATATGGTCAAAACCAAAGTAGAACGTTTGGTAGAAACACAACTTGTCATGTTTGGAGGAGATTGAATGCTGAGTTTCATCCAAAGTTCACCAGACCTACTGTGAAGCTCAGTTGGCAACATCATGACAGGGGCTATTTCTCGGCAAAGGGACCATGATGACTGATTGTGGATATGAGTGCAAACCTTCCATCACCAGGGCTCTGAACTGAAACGTGCTGGGTTTTTTCCGATGACATTAATCCCAAGCTCACCAAGCAGACAGTGACGTAATGGCTCTGTAAGAAGCATTTCAAGGTCCGGAGTGGCCTAGCATGTCTCCAGATCTCACCACATTGGAAAACCTTTGGAGAGTTGAAAGTCCTTGTTGGCCAACGAGCCACAAACATCACTATCTAGAGGAGATCTGCTGAAGGAATGGGCCAAATACCTGCAACAGCGTGCCAACCTTGTGAAGACTTCCAAGGTTGTGAAATGTACCACAGGAAGGTCGGTATACCGCTTTATGTTATACATTACATAGTCTTTTCCAAAGATGTTTAACTCTACAATGAAAAAATTGGTTATTGCTTATATACCAGAAGAAATCGTCACGTCTCTGCCCTCGTTTGCTTGGTGCCTCTGATAGAGATCCTGCCACTCCTGTACTGACGACTATGGATCCCTGATAGATCCTGCACCACTCCTGTACTGACGACTATGGATTCCTCTGATAGGGATCCTGCACTCCTGTACTGACGACTATGGATTCCTCTGTAGAGACTCCTGCCACTCCTGTACTGACGACTATGGATTCCTCTGATAGGGATCTGCACTCCTTACTGACGACTATGGATTCCTCTGCACCCTCAGGCTAAGGGTGTATAGATTACAACAGCATTTGGTATTTTAATTGCCGTAAGCCCCTACATGTAGCTGTTACTTCTTTTTGTGTCTAGTAATGGTTGTTAAGCATCTCTGCTGCCTCGCTGGATTTGTGCCCGGGAGGGTGGTCTGTAACCTCGAATACGTCATGAGTACAGACATTCCCGAGCATGTCCCAACTCTGCTGATTTGTGTGAGGAAATCGTTGCACCTTGTACTTGACTGAATATCTAGACATCTTGTTCAATATCGAGAAATGGATATACTATCTTCATACAGAATGTATCTACAGACCAGAACAGACGAGTGCAGCGTATAGGAATAGTACTTTAACAATGTAATTCAACAAAAAGCGCGCACCTACGGGCAGTCCCCTACTTAAGGACACCCGACTCACATGACCCCTAATTAAAGATGGACCCCTCTGACCACGGTGACTCTGGTGAGTCTCTGGATGTTACTATAGTCCCAGACTGCAATGATCAGCTGTAAAGTGTCTGTAATGAGCTTTATTGATTATCCTGGGTCCAATTACAGCAAACTTTTGAACTACAATTGTCACTGGGGCAAACAAAAATTTGTTTTTGGATTTACAACTATAAAGTACGTTTCAAATTACATGCAATTCAACTTAAGGACAAACCTATGGAACCTATCCTGTACATAACCTGGGGACTGACTGTATTGTAATCCAGGAATCAAGCGTTCCTGCTTCTTACAGATTTTCAGCATATACATTTTTCCAAGGTATTCTATAATAACATGGCTCACCGAGTCCTAAGTCCAAGGTCAAAGCTGGTCAGCATGTTGCTGACAGGGCTCCCAAGGCTTAACTGTCCAAGGAAGGGCCAGTACGCTACCACTAAGAAATTAGTTTTATCTGTTTTTTTTTTTAGGAATATGCTAATGGATTGTCAGATAATTTTGCATATCATATACATTGGTAGGCCCCTAGAACCGGATTTTTCCTAGTGATCTGTAAGATCCCAGTCTGTCGCTGTTTACATATGGATTCTCCACAATACCAACATAAACAGTTTGCCTTTTTTGTCATCAGCAGCACTTTCGTTGTGCCATTAGGTGTTGATGCAGCCTGTGCCTTTTAAGTTGACAAAAGATGGATTGAATATTTGAAGAATTAAACAGATTGAAATCTCCAACATCTGTCATCAGGGTTGAGATGAGTGGATCATGAGATGATCAAAGGTAAAGCTTCTATTTGATACGTAGAAATGCAACATCCCCCAACGGGGCCTGGCCTTTTCTTGGGGCCTGAGGCTTGGTATGGGACCAGAGGGCTGACCTATAGCCCGGCAGGTCTCCAGCAGGTGGTGTGTGCAAGAATATGGAGGAAGAGGCTGATGCAATGATTTACCATGGGTAACCCCTGAGGTGTCTGTAGGATGAATCCCTGGGTGCTGGATGGGAAGCCCATGTGGTAAACAGCCGTATCCAGGGATCAGAGGGGGCACCTTTGCAAATAACTTAGTTCTATATTCAACTTTAAATAGCAGCAACGGCCAACGGTAGCAGAAGATTCACTAAGCGGGTGGGGGATAGCTGGTCCTCAAGAAGGTTGTTCACAGGCTGCTAGTAGCTTCAGCCGGGCTGGTAGAGATGGAGCTGAGACCAGAGCTGTTGCAGAAGCTTTACCAAAGCTCAGATTAGGTAAATCTCAGATCGAAGCTCAGTCAGATTTGGTCTGAGAATTATTTCGTACAAACAGAAGTTTGGCTAATTATACTGAAATTGGTATACAAGGCAGTCCCCGGGTTACATCAAGATAGGTCTGTAGGTTTGTTCTTAAGTTGTGAATTTGTTGTAAGTTGGAACCTATATTTTATCATTGTAATCCCAGCCAGAACTTTTTTGGTCTCTGTGACAATTGGATTTTAAAAAATTTTGGGTTGTCATAAGAATCAGGATTAACAACTAAAGATCCATTACGACACCAGTGATACTGTTACAGGCTGATTATTGTAGCTAGGACTAAAGTACAATTAATTACCAATATCCAAGGTCCGTTTGTAACTAGGGGTCGTATGTAAGTCAGAGTGTTCTTAAGTAGGGGACCGCCTGTATTCTAAAACAAATTTTTTTTGTGTTTAAAGGGGCTTTCCCACAACAGAAATTTTAGATCTCAATCCCCTAGTGATGTTAACATAATAATATCACTTACCATTTACTTTACAATGTTACTCCGTGTTATTGCTGTTTTAGCTCCTATTACTCTCTAAGCTTCTCAGTGTAAAATTCCAGGGTGTGATCCATCTCATTCTGTGGGGTGACAAGGTGGTTACGTTATCGGGGTACAGGTGTATATACACTCTCATCTGGCTTCTGTCTAACACACTGACACAAAGAGAGATGAGACAGATCAAGATGCATGATGCCTTTTACACAGAGGCTGACAGACTTTGACACTGTGAGCACTGCTACATCTCAAGATATGTTCCTGCCTCCCCCTTCCCCTGGATCACTTATCTGCTCGTAGCTTGTAGTTTGCAGCCTCTCTCTCTGCTCTCGGCACTGTCCTGGCAGGAAGTGATCAGTGAGTGTCTCTGAGCTCGGTGCAAGGGCGTGGCTACATGCACACAGAAGAGAGACACAGAAATCTCATCTTCACGATCTCACAGAAATCCAAGATGGCTGCCCGTCAAGTTACATGTCGTGTCCAAGGAAACTGTAATTGTGTACAGCAGGACTGATAGAGACGGTTGGATTATGTCTGTGAAATGCTGCATTTTTGTTAATAACAGTGAATTAGAGAATGTGTTATTTTGTTATCCTGAATACATATAAGACTTGTCTTCATGGAGGAATATCCCTTTAATGAACATTTTTTACAAATCTTTTTCATTTCACAAATTCTTCCAAAGAAAATCAGAGAAGATTCAGTGCCTTAAAATTATTCATAAAATGTATCTTTATGATGTGTAATCGGGATATTGTTTAAATGCCACACTACTTTAACCCCTTAATGACCTGGCCCTTTTTAGTTTTTTCCCTACCATTTTACACTGCACTTCGTAGTGACGGTATTTAATATTCCATGCCGTGTACTACGAAGCGGGAAAATAATTCCAAATCCAGTGAAAATGGTGAAAAAACACATTTGCATGTTTCCTTGTGGGCTTGGATTTTACAGCTTTCACTGCGCCCCAAACTGTGGCCCAAATGGATTTTGCCATCTTCTGGCGCCACTTTTTTATACTTTGGTGTAAGGAGCTGTGGTGGTGTCATTTTTTTTGTGACTTCTGATGGCGTTTTCATTGCTACAATTTTTAGGACTGTGCGACCTTTTGATCACTTTTTATTAATTTTTTTATATTTTTCAAAATGGAAAAAAAACGTGCCATTTTCGACGTTGGACGCTATTTTCCGTCCTGGAGTTGAACGCAGGGAAAAACCGTTATCATATTTTGATAGATCGGGTATTTTCGGACGCGGCGATACCTAATGTGTTTATGATTTTTACTGTTTATATTTATATCAGTTCTAGGGAAAGGGGGGTGATTTGAATTTTTAGCTTTTTTTATTATAATTTTTTTTTAACTTTTTATAATTTTTACTTTTACTATTTTTCAGACTCCCTAGGGTACTTTAACCCTAGATTGTCTGTACGATCCTATCATATACTGCCATACTACTGTATGGCAGTATATGGGGATTTTCCTCCTCATTCATTACAATGTGCAATTAGCACATTGTAATGAATGGGTTAAAATGAGACAGCTTCCGGCCTTCGTGAGACCTGAAGCTGTCATGGCAATGGATGCCTGCTCCCCGATGACGTCACGGGGAGCGACGATCCGCGGCATGCGCCGCCATCTTTTTGAAGTCGCTGGCAGCGTTGCCGGTGGTGATCGCGGGTGTTACCGGTAAGCCTTTACTGCTATATGCAGTAAAGACTACCCGGCTATGGAGGGGGCTCGGCCCACAAGCCCTCTCCATGCACTGGGACCCCGCGCGCGCCGCACTAGTGCAGCACGCGTCGGGAAGGGGTTAATCTAGTAATGTTTATTTTTCTGTCAGTATACCTGTATGGGGTATGTATTGATAGTTTAAATGGATTTGGTAAAAAAAAATACAGAGCTTCGTAGGGGCTACTCTGTAGGCTAAATAATCAGTATTATGTATAATATCAGCCACTTGGTTGTACAACCCCTATAGTTTTCGAGGGAATATCTGAATAGTAGTGTCAGCCATGAACACAGCCCTGCCATCTACTCGGGTTACCAGTTACATCACACACGTTGAGCACGGTGATGTTTGCACATCGCATGATTAGTTGTACACTTGGCCCTACACATGGTTTCTAAGTGACATCAGTCGTGGAGTATTCCACTCCAAGAAGTAACAATAGGTCATCATATAGGAATGTTCTTCCTTTAGGCTCCTTTATGATCAAAGTGTAGGGACGCAGGTGCAGAGCACGGACCTGCAGATGTTTCTGTTACATTTGTCTAAATGAAGAACAAAGTTACATTCCTCAGAAGCTTCTATGTCCGGCAAAATAGTGGAAGACAATTGTATAGATGACCATGGACACGAGATATTTGTGTCGACATTCAGCCAAATATGGAGAAATCTCTGAATATTCTAATTCATATAGAAAGAATTGACCCACCAGTGCTGTGGTCTATCAACAAATCTCAGAGGCCCATGGTTATAGATATAGGAACACTGGATATATGCCATGCACTGCAATATAAAGATATTGCAGGAGATTTATCAGGATTCATACACCATTTTTCTAGCATACAAGCCCTGAAATAATTACAATTAGTAGTGAACCACCAGTAATTGTGATATCCCCCTTTGCGTGCCGTGAATGGGACGTGGCCGGCAGTGTAGAGGGATGGTGCATGGAGTTCCTGCCAAGCGACTGAACACTTGAATTTTGAATTTTGCACAACGTTGCCTCCGCCTGATCCCTGGATACGGCTGTTACCACCATCGGCTCCCCATCCATTACCCAGGGACCTATCTTACAGACACTCATGGGTTGTCCCAGGGAGAACCAGTACATCAGCCTCTCCCTCCATATTTCTTGCACACACCACCTGCTGGAGAGCTGCCAGGCGATAGGACAGCCCTCCGGTTCCCCATACCAAGCACCGCGACATCAGCGTGCCCAGGCCGCAACCGCCAGCCACTCAGGTACTGCGGGCCCCGGCTGACTCCAGGCCCCAAGAAAAGGCTAGGCCCCGGTGGGGGATGTTCCACATCATGAGGACTTCATAGTATGCCAGCCCACAATATATATTCCTCATTATGTTATATTGTATGAGCGATCAGACTCTCCCTAGAGCACATCAAAATAAACAAATGAGAATTAGTTGTACACATGGCCAAATAAACATTGTCCAAATTGGCATATTTTAAAAAAAATATATATTTTTAGTTAGTTTCAATAAAGTTTTATTTAATGAGAAAACAAGAAAGTGCCTTAACAGGCTGAAAAGAGACCCCGTGCAGGGACCAAAAATAATTAAAAAAGAATTTTGATTAATATTCATTCTCCAAATTGGCATCCATAAAAAACAAGAACCTTGTACAGCTCCATACATGGGTGTATAAAATAGACATGGGTGATAAAATATGCCGACAATGAAAAAATAAGTTTTTACTCTTTTTTTTTTTTGAGAAATTTTGACCACAAAGCTCTTTAGAAAACAGCACTACTGCTAAATGTGGTATTTTATTTGGCTTCGCAGTACATGGTGCCAATAGGAAGTACTATGTGTCCAGTAAAAAACAAGCACTCATATGTATCTGTAAACAAAGATATTAAAGTGAAGTAAAAAACAGAAACACTGGCAAAGGGCTACAGGGTTAAGGGGTTAAAGATTTAATCATGACTGCTAACTAAATGGGTGTCCACAATGCAGTCTGCGGGCTGTACGCCCCCTACTGTTCCAGTCACATTCCTTTCCCTTCGGTAAGCAGATTAGGGCATTGCTTGTATAATACTCATTGGATGTCAGCCATGACATCAGCTTACTCTCATCTGGTCTAAATTCACAGCATGTACCATCACAGTACCCCTTGCAGTTGTACTTGTAAAGGCTTAGATGGGCATAGCTATAACCGGTGCAGAAATGTCCCCTCTGCATTGACTCCATTGATTTAAATACAGTAGTAGGTTTGGACCTTCATGTAGTAAAAACAGAAATCTACCTGCCCTCTAACCCTGATCGATCACATGACAATGCCGTTCATGAGCTAATAGCAGGAGAACAGATATAGTTATTTTACTGAATGGACAAGTAACATGTTTTGGCACCATCGCGGGCATTGATCAGGCTCCTGCAAAGTGTAGAAACAAATTACAAATCTGATAAACTAACAAACAAATTTTAAAGATGGTGACCCAGATTATGGATTGGCACCTAGTTAGGACTTTGGTTTGCCCCATTTGTTTTACATAAACTCCGTGGATCCTGATCCATTTCCTATAATGGATCGGACTTTAGGACAAACCAGTCTCAAATTGTTCGGAGAAAATGGGGGGAGGGGGTCCTTAAGACTTAGCGCAGCCATACTCCACCAGGTGACCAGTTAGAGATTATAGTCAATCCGGCAGGTCGGGCATTCATTAGGGGAAGGGTTCATTGAACCCCCTGGACCAACGCGGATGATGACACAAGCCGACACCTGGGACCGGAATCTAAGTGGCACCACGTCTTCACCAGGGTGCCACCAAGTTGTTCCACAGGTGCGACTTGTCTGGCAGCCAAGGTCGAGGTACAGAATCACAATGTAGGCTCGAGGTCTGAGACAGGCCTTTATGGCAAACCTGGAAGTGGCCAGCGCCAATCAGTGGTGCGCTGGCCCTTTAAATCTTTGAGCGCCAGGAAGTGCCTGGCCTAGGGAGCTGGGATGAGCGCGCTGACTGGACAAGGAGGAAGCAGAAGCGTGGAAAGGGGCACGGTTGTGCCTGCAATCCGAGATGTGGATCACAGGGACACCCGTGACAATGCCCTCTTCCCACCCTACATTATTCCCCACCACGCTCAAGGTGGTGTGCTGGTCGGTGAAGCCTGAACACTGGTGAGGAGGGAGAAATTCTCCACCATTGTTGCCAAAAGTTCAGTTCCAACTAAACATGAGTGACTTGCATGAACCCCACCCAATGTTGGTGTTATGGAGAAGGTTGTGACATTGTAGTACAAATACTTGAGGGGCATGTTGGTCATACAAAGAACGTTCATCAGATATTTGTGGAGAACCAACAACGGCACAGGACCATGCTGTGATTTCTTACCCACTAGACCTCTCCATTATATACACAAAATTTCATGAAAATATCTTTCAGAATTCAACAAATCAACAATGCAAACTCTTCCGGACAAAATAACAAGTCAATACAAACAAGTCAAAGTGGAACCCAGCATGGTGTGACGACCACTACACAGATGAGTGCACCAGCACAGCATAGTGATGGAGAGCGCTGAGATGTTTGATGAAGATCTTATGCTTCACCCGACGAGAACAAGGAGCATTGTTCAAACTAGAAAACTAACAGAATGCGGCCTGTGTACATGGCAACGCTTAAAATACACTGGTTCCTAGGCAGGATATGGGGGTTTATATCTATTCTCTAGATACTTAATCCTATTGTCCCAAACAGGAAGTTCACTGACACCATTTCCTCAGCTCAGTCTTCACATAGAAAGCCGAGGAGCTCAGGAAACGCTCAATGTATCGCAATAACAAGCTGCAAATTTCCATATTTATTTTTGAAATTTTGTCTTTATTTAAAAGCCTGTAAAATTCCGCTCCCCCCCCCCCCCTCCAAACAGAACAACCACGAGAATTGAGCTAATGTTTCATCAGCCATACATTCACATTGGCTTATTTATGCCTTTTTCATATTATTTGCCATTTGATCCTTCCTTACATATATATTTAGAGAGAGAGTATGGCTTTATTGTCAGTTTGTGTTTGGTAATGCAGATCAGCCCCATTCACTTTGGTAGGAAACACGGTTATGGACAAATATATGACTCTCTAATATATTCCTTTTTCTTATTATTCAGTTCAGTGTTTGGCTGATCTGGAACGGTTGCTTGTTGTTGGCTATACAGTTCTTGCAGAAGTGGAACTGCAGAAGTGCAGCAATGAAGCAGGGCTGCAGTCGTGCAGTAATTAAGTCACTTGTGTAGCAGTTCTAGGTCACTAATGTAGCTGTGTTAGATCACTAAGGTAGCAGTATTGAAGCTAAGGCAATGCTAATGCGACTGTTGTGGAAGGGTAATTAATTTCTATTACGTATGATGTAGTTTTAAAATTTCTATTGTGTACTTTTGGACAAGTATGGTCCCATATTTTGTCTTTGAATTAGCACCCTAGGCAATCTGTGTCCCCCACTATGTCGCCTTTTTGGCAGCAGATAATGGGGCACATTAACTTACCAGGTCCAGTCGCGATCCCACGGCGCGTTGTCCGACGCTGATTCGGGTCTGCCTGGATTCACTAAGGTCCGGAGTTCACCTTCTTCGTCCCAGTGCATGTAAGTGCTGATATTGCGACATAAATTATTTTTTAAATTCCGCAATTTTTTTTCGAGTGCGCCAAAATCCCGGGGCAATTTAGCACAAATTGGAAATCGTCGGAAAACCCGACGAAAGTGAGCGATTCGGACCCTTAGTAAATGAGCCCCATTGTGTCGGCTAATCTCATGTTGCCGGTCTGGGAACATTTTGAGGGGTATTCCCAGAATAGAACGAGTACTGGATGTATGAATGGTCAGAGTACATCTGTGCGGTTCTGCTCCACTTCACTTAGATTTGAGGCTCAGCATGTGCAAGGAGCGGGTGCACGCGGAAGAGTCGCACATCTGCCGCCGGGCCCAAAGACCTCCTGCTTTGTATATTAAGAACGGGAGTAATAAGAGGTTAACTTCCTCTGCATTTTTTCCTCTCATTTTCCGCTATGTTACATGACTTAGAATAACAGAAATGTTCTTGTGGATTTTGGCCGTTAGGACTAATTGCTGGACGCCACACAACTATTATATCCCGACATGTGAGCCGGCTTTATATAGACATTGCATACTGAAGAACCGCTCCAATAAGTTCTGTTCAGTCTTAGGTATAACCTAAAGTCTCCGCCTTTCTGATTGTAGTAAAGACTTTAATGTTCTATCGTCTTATCCCATTGTTTTACAGTGGGTTTTATGAGTTTCCAGTAATTGTTCAGTCTGAAAGACTTCTTATTTATGTCATCGCTTCATCATGCCTCTGCCTGACACCACTACCACACAGGACCTTATGACCTCATTAGCCGTTTTTGAAATAGGTGGTTTGGCAAGTAGCCGACGGCCACCCAAAGCACCAATCAATTTTGATACTGCACAAAGAAAGGGGCCGCCAGGGACATACATGTATGCTGCCTCTAAAGACGGGTAAACGGCTAAAAAAATGTCTCTTTCTGGACCTTTGAAGGTCCTCCAAAGGTCCTTAAAAAGTAGAATGGAAATAGGACCCCCCCTCCTTTTCCAAGAAGCTTGGTTCTGTCACTGTGTATAGGCAGTAAATTTCAAACCCTTAAAAATTAAGCTAACGGGGGCCCTAAATTTTCATGGCCCATGGCATTCATAATCCACCCCTGGATGCCGCCTTCACTTTGTAGGGTCCGAACCTCTATAAACATTCTCATCAATGAGGGACGCGACAAACCAGGAGTGGCCAGCCTCTCCCGGGATACCATAGGAGCTCCATAGGATGTTTCTATGATATGAATTCGTTAGGGGTAAGAACCTTCCCACTATCGTCCCCCAAAGAAAGTATTTCTCTATTGACCCCAGTTCAGACCTCCTTAGTTTAGATCTAATGCTAAATTCCCTTATACAGGCAGTCCCCGGGTTACGTACAAGATAAGTACAAAGCTAAAGAACCTAAGTTGAATTTGTATGTAAGTCGGAACTGTATACTTCATAATTGTAACCCCAGTCAAAAAATTTTTGGGCCTCTGTGACAATTGGATTTAAAAAATGTTGAATTGTCATAAGAACCAGGAACAATAAAGCTTCATTGCAGACACCTGTGATAACTGTTACAGCTGATTATTGTAGGCTTGGTTTCCCTTTAGCCTGATTGACATATTCAACCGTTTCAGGTGTCACAGCTGTTTAAAGGCAAATCAAGAAGATCAGGCTCCGCCCGTTTTGCACATGCAGATTACCGATCAATGAAAAAACGTGAATATCTCTTTATTGTTATGGTAAAGATGTGTTTGATGCATACATGGAACTATTGGTACAATAAGAGCCATTTTGGACCTATTTTTTTCACATACAGGGCTCCAAGTCCTTCCTATCAAGTGTAATACAATCCACACAAAAGTGCCGAACACAAATGTGAACAGAGTCTTACATGACTTGATGTAAAGAGAAAATCTATGGGACATATCACAAGGACTTTTCTGTATACGATGACCCCACTCACACGTTTGCACCTTCTTGACCTTTATTGTAGGGAATCCCTGCATCATGTGCTCATATTCCTGGAGATGTCTCCGCCAGTCACACAACTGACACGATCCCGCTACATATCACACATACAGACAGCGGCGCACCAGACACATAACTTCTACTTACTACAGCACAGCTTACTGTAACTAGTGACTGTACACCGCGACTATCTATCTATCTATCTATCTATCTATCTCATATCTATCTATCTATCTATCTCCTATCTATCTATATATTCTATCTTCTATCTATCTATCTATCTATCTATCAATCTCATATCTATCTCTCTCCTATGTATCTATCTATCTCATATCTATCTCTATCTTTCTATCACCTATCTATTCATCTATGTCATATAGATAACAGATCAATGAAAAACTGACCATAATGAATGACATAACATTTACATTGTTATTGGTATTGGGATTTTGAAGTGATACATTAAAGGGTTATTCCCATTAAAATTAATGTTATCGCTTGTATTATAAAAAGTTATACAATTTTCCAATATACTTTCTGTATCAATTTCTCACTGTTCTCTAGATCTCTGCTTGCTGTCATACTATAGAGGCTTCTATACACAGACACACAGATGCACGGCTCATAGTATCATAGAGAGTAATCAGAGCTGTGTGATATAATGAGCCGTGCACCTGGTGTGACCGTGGTCAGATTTCTTTCCATTGCAAGTAACATAGAAGCTTTCTATAGCAGGACAGCAAGCAGAGATCTAAAAAACTGTGAAAAATTAATACAGAAAGTATATTTTATAACTTTTTATCATAAAAACATAAACATTAATTTGCTGAAATAGGAATAACATTTTTAAACCTCCATTCTTCACTTTTTTAACGGAGGGAAGGAACAGTAGTGTGAATTTAGCCTAAGTTGATGTAAGCAGCTCCTACATTCTGTTATCTACAGTATAAATGCTGGCAATTGTCTCATCACAATTATAGTTACACGAGTCCTTGCAGGATTTGCATCCGTTCAATTCTTTGCATCTGCATGAGATCTCTAACTGGAAGCCCCATAAAAGTGCATGGAGAGCTGGTAACACATGTGCACTGGTCTCGCCTCTTCCTGGAAAGTGATGAGAGCAGCACAAAACCTTCATGTGCATAAAACATTATGTCCAGGAAAAAAAATTTCGATTTACTTACCCGCTCCCGTTACGATCCCGCGGTGCATTGTCTGACGAGGATTCTGGTCCGGCGCGATTCACTTACATCATGCGTCTGAGTTCCTGCATGTGTCGCTGCTGCGCCGCGGTCCTCCGGATTTCACCTTCTTCTTCTGGTGCATGTGAGTGCTGATCTTGCGACACAAATCCTTTTTTAAATTCTGCGGTTTTCCCATCCGTCGGGTTGTCCGTCGGCCCCGCCACCTGATTTCTGATCACGTGCAAGCCGGCCCGCATGCTCCAAAATCCTGGGGCAATCTTCTACAACAGAAATATTCGGGAAACCCGCCGAAAGTGCGGCATTTGGACCCTAGTAAATGAGTCCTTATGTTGCCATTCGAAGACAATAATAATATGAAAATGAATCATGGAAAGCTTTTAGGTGTTTCCATAATGAAAAAACAGTGGGATTATAGATGTTTTAGAGCTGCCTTCTCCTGTGGTGACTATCCCATTAACAAGGAACATCAACACTAGATACAAAACCCATAGGTAAATAGTGGGCCACTGGGAGGAGATGGTCAGCTTCGGGGCGTAACTTGAGGGGGTGCAGAGGTTGCGATCGCACCTGGGCCCAAGAGGTTTAGGGGGCCCTAATGGTGTCACTTCCCATATACTGAGAAGACTATTAATAAACCATACACTATAGTCGGGGGCCTGGCACAAACTTTGCACTGGGGCCCATCAGCTTCTAGTTACGCCACTGGTCAGCTTGGATTTTCATGGGTGGTTGTAGGCGGAGGGGTTGGCCTTCTGTCTAAATGAATTTCTTCCTGTAGATCTACTACAGCTGAACTGCCGCTTCCCTGAGGTATGAACCTCTATTTGCCGTTATGTCTAATGATGTGGATCCTTGTAGCTTGTGCGTTTTAGCATGTGCAGGGGATCGCCATTTATCACCCTCCTGTCACACGGAATCAGTGTGTAGCCTGTAGTCATGCATCGAGCAGTCAGTTACTGTAAGGAGGGAATAGTTTACAGCACATTATATGTCTCGGGGATGTGACATCCAACTGCACCACCATGACAACATACCCTATATAAGCTTAGGGCTAAGAGGCATTCATCAGTCTTATTTACTATAGCAACCTACTGCAATGGTGATAACCGGTTTCCCTCCATCACTTTATGTATCCAAATTATACAGATGAACTTCTACGAGGCATCTGCTCGTGTCCACTGCGACATCATTAGGTGAATGGATTGATATTTTACAGATTATAAGGTGGGATCTGGGGTTAGCTTCAGCGGTGAATTATCACAGATTTGGTAGGTTCAATGTCAGATGGTTCCCTCAAGCCCTCTAGAAGACAGATTCCAAGGTTAAATGTCCATGTATAACACTTTATAACTTAGATATCATCATAGTATGATCTAATATGTCTTTGGGAATTAAATGAAATATGTTTTCCAAGGTTGTTATGGAAAACATGCCTCCTTTTGCTACCTTGTAAGGCAGCCCCCTCAACACCAGCTGACCTACAAGAAGCCTAAGGACTGATTGGGATTAAGCCAAACCAGTATACGGTTCTGCATAAGGAACAGACCCCCAAGTGTAGTACAGCACTGTTTCACCCTGTTTGGGTCTCCCAATACAGCGTAAAGTTCTCCTTATGGAGAGTTTGCCTACAGTTGGGGTCTGTTCCTTCTGGAATAGATATACTAGTTTGGAAAATCCTACATCATGTTATTGGATTCCTTGTAGGTCATGCTTGCTGTTATGAGCTTGCCCGCTTCTCAAGGTAGGAAAAGGAGGCATTGATTTCCATTTAACACCTTGTGGAAAAGATATTTGCTATTTCCCAGAATTCCCTAGTGGAGCACTCATGGCTTTAAGTCTACACACGCCTATTATGCGGCCTTAAATTGGCAAACTCCCATAAGGAGAACATTTCCTTCGGAACCTATAGGTCTTTGTGATATCCCATAAGAGTTTAGACCCTATTGGCAGTGATTTCTCTCCACGTTGGCTTCTTCCATGTAAATATTGGGGCAGATTTTACTTACCCGGCCCATTCGCGTTCTCTGCGGTGGATTCGGGTCCGGCGGGATTCACAAGGCAGTCCTCCGACGTCCACCCGATGTCGCGCTGCTGCGCTGAAGTCCGCCGAGGCCCGCTGGATGCCTCAAATTCACCGGCTTATACCTGTTGAGGTAAGTGCAATTTTCAACCACATTTTTTTTTTAAATCGGTGGTTTTCCGAATCCGTTGGGTTTTCGTTCGCGCACGCCCCCCAATTCCATCGCGTGCAGTGCTGGCGCTGATGCGGCCAAAATACGATCGAGTGCGCCAAAACCTGGGTCATACAGGGAAAATCGCTGCAAGCAATCATCGTGAAATATTCTGTATACACGTCGGAAATACGCGAACGGAGCCCTGTAGTACATATCCCCCCATTATGTTCAGATCTGGACCCATTGAGGACTCATAGCACTCTAGTCGTGGTGGCCAAAATTCAGCAACCAAGGGATGGGGGATCTAGCAAGAGAATATGACAAAACATTCCACTCTCCCTGCCACCATCCTTATTCTAGACCTTCCATAAGCCGACATCTCTCTGCACTTCTTCCTACACATCCATCTTTTTGTAGCTCCTCTCTCTGGACCTGACCATTCCATCTCCCTGGACCAGGACCATCCATTCCACTTCACCCTCTTTGTATCAAAACACCTAACTTTATCCAAATGTTAAATACACTTAATTGCTGTTCTTACCATCTCAGATACACAGCTAAACAATCAGAGTGAGAATTCATTGGATTCTTGCCATGTGGCTTCGTCCGAATTTAAACTCGAAAGAATGAAGGGAACCATCCGTAGTGAAGTATCTCGTAAATATCTGCGACAAAATAACCCAAATGATACACACGCCTCAATTATTTACATTCTTTTCTTATCGAAAGGTTTCACAATTGTAGTTCACATCAATCCAAGCTGAAACCTCAAATAACCTGTTTCTCTAGACCATGATCCTGCACCGCAGTAAGTGACCCTTCATGAGATTAATCAATCGGACTGAAACTATTTGGTGAATGCTGTCTCTCGCCTGGATTGGCTGCCTTCTCTGATCCATAAGTTTATTATTTTTCACCATTGTGAGGTGGAGCTATGAGGCTGTACATGGAAATCTAAAAAATAAAACTTTTTACTTACCTAAACAGTATCCGATGAGGCACATGTACCATGTTCAGATCTGTGCCGGTGCCATCTCTCGCCACGTGCAAAGTGAAGCCAGGACAAGTTGTAACCAAATCAAGGCATTCCCTGGGTGTACATACAAGATAGGGTCTGTAGGGTTTGTTCTAAGTTGAATTTTATGTAAGTCGACTGTATATTTTATCATTGTAACCCCGCGCCAGAACTTTTTTGGTCTCTGTACAATTGGATTTTAAAAATGTTGGGTTGTCATAAGAACCAGGATTAACAAGCCAAATCTTCACTACAGACATACAACTAATGACATAACTTTATAGCTGATTATTGTAGCCAAGGACTAAAGTACAGTAAATTGCCAACATCCTCCTTGTAACTACCGAGGTGTTAGTACTGCTTTGATAGTACTGTCTTAGTAGGGTTTCTTAAGTAGGGGACCGCCTGTAAATTTAATTGCTCCCACAGTGGAGCAATATAATGTTGATTACTTTTGGCCCTTTCCCTCAGGTAGCCTTAAAATGGTAGGAGGACAAGTACAAATGTCACACAACTGGCTGGATCTTAATCTCTGATCCTAAAAACCTCCACTTTTGTCTCTTATAAAATCTCTACAAGCCATAGACGGGTTTGCGGTTCCTTATATGTTATTAATAGCCATGATTGTAGATTTTAGTCAAATTTCCTGAAAAGATCCACAAAACAGGAAAAAAATCATATGTATTCATTGATTCTACATACATATATAAAAATAAGATAAAAACATGGTTGAATGGTGATTTTTTTTTAAAATTTACATATAACTTACAGAGCACGTGATCAAGAAACCACATTGCATCCAGCTCAAAAGAACATGACCAGATCTACTGTGCTGTCTTGGTGTAATAAAGTTGCATTATTGTACAAATACTAAGATGAAGTAGTTGAAAAAGTGGAACCTGAAAACCAAAAAATACTGATCCTTAAAATCTAATTAACCTGTGCCCCCCTCCCCCTGTTTTCTTGTGTTCTTTTACGGGCTATTATACACTGTTGATTTGCCTATTATCACCAAACTGACTTGTGATGTTCCCCGTGCAAGGGGTCTCTTTCAGCGTTTTCGATTGTAAGCTTGTAAGGTTTCTAATTGATAGATTTTAGTCGTCAACAAAGTTTCTCAACTTAACTTTAAAATGTTATACATGGTTCCCCTACTTAAGAAACCTCGACTTAATACGACCCCTTACAAACGACCTCGTTGCGATGTGTAATTTACACTTTGCCTTAGGCTAAAAGAATCAGCTATACCAGTTATCACAGGGGCCGGTAATGAAGCTTTTTATTAATCCTGGTTCTTATGACAACCCAACATTGTTAGAAATCCAATTGTCCACAGAACAAAAAAAGTTTCTGGCGGGATTACAATGAATAAAATATACATTTCCGCCTTACATACAAATTCACTTAAGACAAACCTACAGACCCTATCTTGTATGTAACCCGGGGACTGCCTGTGTGCGTGGAAAAAATGTTGATCATTGAGGGTCCAAAAGTTAAAGCAACACCCATTGCTCCGGCTGAGAGCTTTGTTGACCATTGTTTTTGGTTCAACTATTTAGAGCAGCCCTACTTACTATTTAGAAAAGTAACATATGGGTACATTTACTAAGGTTCCGAATCGCGCTTTTCGGTTGGGTTTTTTGAATTTTACCGTTTTGCGTGAATTGCCCCGGGTTTTTCGTGACACAGATTCGGAAAAACACAACGCGAGTCGACCACTGTATTGTAATTAACAAAATGTTGTCGCTTGACACCACTACATGCACCAGGAAGAGGATGTGACACTCGCGGACCCGGCAAACATTGCGCAGCATCGACACCTGATTGGACATGGGCGCGCATGACCTTAGTGAATCGCCCAGAAAGACCCGTAATCCTTGGAGAGCGCGCCGCTGGATCGCAACAGTACCGGGTAAGTAAATAAGCCATTGGGCACAAACAATTAAAAAAACACTTTGTAAAATATGCTTAATCCGTTTAGTAAAATCCCCTATATAGGCACACAACTCAATAAAGAAATATAATATTCCTACAGCATGGATGTGCACATATAAAAATTATGATATAAAAAATAATAAAGTTAGAACGATACAAGATGCCAAGTTTGTCCTTAGTGAACTTTGCAGCATGGGTCAGATCTGAAAATCCCACACAGGATTATTATTCTTCATATTGGGCAAATCCTTCCCCCAATGACTGCCATCACCAGTTTACTGATTCCCACAGTTCAGAGGGAGATACGCAGCAGAAAAAATAGCTTGGTGTCTCAGAAAACCTCTACGTAGAGTTCATCGTGAAGTCTTCAATTTGCCGGAAGTGTTTGTCATGATGACTGCGTTGCTTGGAGGCTGTACCCGTTTCTTGCTAATTCTAGCCTCTGGCCAAGTTTCATTTTTACGAGTTTTTTCTTAGGAATTCTGCTTATATCATAATGTATGGTCCAATCCGTTTTTCTTTCTTCGCTCAGGTTGTTACGGGAATACAGGAAGTGCAGTGAAACATCAGTCTACCATAGTATGGAGTAAGTGGTCTATATCATTGTACACACATTCATTTCGCTCTACCACCAATAGATCTACTAAGAAAAAATTTAGACTAAGATGGTTTTTATTCCCTTATTGGTCTAGCGTGAGGAGAATGTTGTGGCTCTTGAATGAGTTTAGATTTTGATCTTTTGATTGATTTTGATTTATACTCTGGTTGGGCTAAGTAGAACCAGTTGAGTCCAGGTATATGAAGCTAGAAGAGTGTTTGGTCCCCGATTGTCGAGGATAAAAAATGAGGTAATACCATAAGGGTTGTCCATGAAATGAGTTTTTGGTGTTGATTTCTGGGGTTTAGACTAAAAGATGAGTAACACCTGCGTGTTCTGAGTAGAAGATTAGAGAACACCTGGTTTTCTAGACTAAAAGGTGATTCACAACATGGTGTCTAGACGAAGAGGAGTAACAACCTGGTGTGCTAGACTAAAATCGGAGATAACAACCTGGTGTTCTAGACTAAAAGAGTAGATAACACATTGTGTTCTAGAGTGAGAAGATGAGGTAACCACCTGGTTTTCTAGCCTAAATATAGGTAACAACCTGATGTTCTAGAGTATAATATGAGGTACAACCTGATGTTCTAGAGTAGAAGATGAGGTAAAACCTGGTGTTCTAGATAGAAGAGAGTAACCACCTGGTGTTCTAGAGGTAGAAGAAGGGTTACAACCTGGCAAAAATATAATTCTAGAGGTGTAGAAGAGGATGTTAAACACTGGTGTTAAATAGTATTGAAGAGAAGGCTGATACTTTGTGGTCTTCAGTACCTGCTGGTTTAGGTTAAAACAGGAGGTCATTATCAGGGGTCAAGGATGAAAGGTAATTTTGGGTTGTAGGTGTGTAGAAAAGGAGATGATACCTGGTGGTCTAATTTGAAAGGGGATTTGATACTGGTGATCTTAATGCAATAGTATGGTGACACCTGGTGACTAGTGTAAAAGTGGGGGTTGATCTTAGTGGTCTAGGGTACTAAGAGTATGTTGTTTTCTTGGTGGAGTCGATAGAAGACAAGTTTAATGGTATGATTGTCTGAAATCTCCCCAGAGTGACAGAACATTCTCTTCCTTTACCAAATATTTAGTGGTTTGATACCCCCAATGGCAAGGTAGAGTAGGGTTGTGATATGTGGTGACCTTACAGTACAAAAAATGTGTTTTTCTTGTAAGCATGGTATTGATGCGGATTGAATCTAGGATATATTGGTCTATTTAAATTCCGCATATACCCAAAAATGTATCTGCGGTACTATTTCCCTGTAGTTCGGAAGTGTTTGATTAGGTAGTACTCAGTCATCTGGGTACGAGGGGCATAAGCATTTTACATCAAACTGAGCTTCTGCATTGTGGACACCATGTGCTCATTATGGCCCCTATGGCACACACTTATAAACCACATGGATCACGCTACACTTCCATCTATGAGCAGGCAAGGCAGATTTTTTTTCTGCAGTATTGATAGTTATTATAGTACACAAAATACTTCCAACAAAGATGTTTCCTTACGTTGGCCTGACTCTTTTCTTACATAGTGTGTAGAGTGTGTTGACTACTATAGTCTTCCATGTCCATGAAATTCTCAAAATGGCTAACTTGATCCATCGATTAGAATTGTCCATGGTCCTCATGCTGGTTTAGAACGCCATATGTCCATAATCTGACATTGTTGTTTAGATTGGGCTGCACTGAATGTGGGTGCCATTGCTGTAGTGCTAGGGTAAGAGAGGCAACGTGGGGCTTCTAGAGCGCCAGGCAGTGAAACAGGTTTCTATTAGACCCATGGGGCAGATTTACCGTCACGATTCTCTAATCGTGCGTCGAGTTCTGCATGTTGTCCACTGCTGCGGCCGAAACATATACACTGCCCAGCAGATAATTATATTTAGAGTCCAATACAACATATGCGGACACAAAATTATGGTAGACGCATGCACTTTACCGAAGTGAATGAGTTAATAAATGTAATTGAGCAACTACAATATCATTGGTAATCAATACATCAACACAAAATATATAGGAATTATTAAGCATATTGAGAAGAGGAGGAAAAAAGACGCGAAAGAAAAACAAAGAAAGAAAAGAAAAGATATTCGATATATTAATAGATAGTGTACTATGTAGATTAATAAAAATAAGAATGACATAAGCGTAGATATAATAGGATATATGAGATATGACATAGATAGGTGATACATAGATTATAGATAGTTACTAGCCATGTCATAGATTAGATTATAGAGTTATAGATATGTGATAGTAGATAGATAGATAGATGATAGAATAGGATAGCATAGATTAGATTAACCTGCCTGAAGTGAACTTAAAGACACCCGCCGATATTGTGTTATATTGGTATAAAAAGTTGCCAGCGCTCTATTTTGGCAATCCTTTGAATTTCCTGATAATTTTCTGCTTTTGTTAGAAACAGGAACAAAATATCTAAATTCTACTTGATACATTTATATCTTATCTGAAATGACCAAACAAAAGACTGATTGGCAATTATATCGAGGAAAAAAAAATCACGATGGATAAGGAAATCCCTAGCAGTAGTGTTGAGTGCTTAGCCAGGAGAGGAGATGGGTTGTGATCTGGCCCTCGGCGTCATTGTCCAAAAAGCAGTAGAACAGGACACTTGAATATTGAATTTCTTAAAACCATTGTGTTAATACTGTTTTCGACTATTACTTTCCTAGATTAACGACCTTTATATATTCTAGGATAAAAAAACCCCGAATTTATGCATGTTATCAACAAAGACCATTATTATTAAAAAAAAAGTTTAATAGGATTTTTTTAATCTTGCCCAAAACTAGTTCTGTTTCTACACATATAAAAATGAACTATCCTCCAGATTCTTATTCGTTCGATTACAGAAGATGAGATGACACTATGCAGAGATAATTAAGAACATGTTTACTAAACAACTTTGATAATCACACAATATAATAATAAAAGTACCCGATAATAATGATTCAAAATCAACACTGACTACATATATTCATAAATAAATCATTCCGAATATTATATAACAATATTAATAACGAAATCGTCATCAAATATTAATTAAGCACTACACAATTCTAGTCAGATATTTATATATCATCAAAAAATTGTCAATATTAATACTGAAAATATCTATTTAAACATATATTGATATCCCTGCCACAATATTCATAAATTAATAGTATCAATATCATAAATATATATTTATAAAACCATAAGGGGAACCAACAAAGTCCATCACAATATTCATAAGTTAATATTAAAAGTTGACATATTCTAAGCATTACCATTCATGCAATATACAATCCCCATTCTGATGATACTTATTGTTTGTAACCGTAATTATGTGCTTCTACATGGAAATATTCGTAAGGGATCGTAAAGATATTGGATAGGGAATTGTTCTTTTTAAAAAATTAATATTAAATACCCTAACATCCACCTAAATAATTTAAAATATTTCATATACTTATTGAAATATAACTCATGTAAATGTTATTTAACTTTAAACACAGCAATATAAACAAGTATCCTACAATCACTTTGACTGATCAGATTATATCATAATCTGCTACGGTAGTAATAGATCAACGTGCTGAACGGACTTCTAGGTATTTAGGGGGAAAGTAGTCAGTGAATGGGTCTGGGATGGATGAAATGAAACACAGAGCGACCTCTGGGATGCGCAGGCTACATCATGCCTCAATAGAAGGCCCCCCACCAGAGCACCAGGAGGAATAGGTGGCCTAGCTCGCCAAAGGGTAGGTGCACCACCCATATTCCCAACCAACCACCAGGGTTGTCTTCTTTTAAAAACGCACCCTTTGTGACAGGTCTACCCCTCACATTTAGGAGGTTTGAGAACAGTGTCACACAGGAGTTTGTCTGGTTCAGAATATTCTCTAAAATGCAAACGAATTGGCTTCTCCCTTTCTCCTCTTCCTTTACCACCAAGGCCACTACTGGGATGGGGAGACACCATCTAGAGCAGACACTCTCGTGTATGTGCCAATAAACAGCTTTTATTAGTCCTAATGAGCTGATTATTGAAAATACATTGCATAATGCTGTTTCTTTATAAGAACACAAGAAGGCCCAAAGCGGTGTGGGCAAAAAGGGACCTATTAAGGGCCCCATTGCGGTTGGTACGGTATGAGTCCCGAATGAGGACTGGCAGATGATGTGAATGGAAATTATAGGGGGGCACATTCAACCATCTGAGTTGGTGCAATTATTGTGTACTGGAAAGGAAGCCCTTGATGAACCTAAAGAGGAAAGTACTGAAGTGGTCATTAACTTTCTATTAGTATTTTGGGGGGGAGATGGAACATAGGGATAAACAGTTCGAAAAGACACCCTGGTGCGACTAATTCGTAGCTAGGTGAGACACGACATCAAATAAGCAGCCAGCTAGTGCGAATAATTGCCCCAGCCAAATCATTGGGAATTTTTAGGATATCAGAAGGGAAACAATTGAGCCCTTTGTTTGTAATTTATTAACTCTTATGGGACAAATAGATTCAGATTAACAGTAATGTTTGCTAATGGGCATGGCCTCATAAAATATACACAGCTAATTAGAAAAACTATAAAACAAAATATTCAGATTCTATGCATCTCTTAGGCAACGGATCTCTCTCTCTCTTCTCTCTCTTATTATATATATGTATATATATATATATATATATATATATATATATAAGATTATAGTATTGACTATATGTATATACGAAATTATATATTCTGCATTGTAAGAGGACTATATAAAAATTCTAGGGCTAAAGAAACAGAAGACGGATTTGGATGTGATGTGAAGTATTTTTAGCACACACATACTATTTTGTTCGGGTACGTCTAAAGAACAAGAGCAACAAAAAACTTATAATTATGTACAAAAAATTAGTTTAAACAATTTTTTCGTTAGGTATGATATAATGGAAAGATGGACAGTATATATGATGAGTGGGAATGAGTTTAATAAGTTATAAATAATGTGGTAATGTGTTGGTCATTTAAAAACCAGAATATATACATTATGCCTTAAATGATGGCCTATGTCAGTATCGTCCTCTGATGGCAGCGATGTGTCCCATAAGAATGAATAGGAAGTATAATAATACATCATCAGTGACGGACATGAAAGATAGACTGCCTAAATATGATCTAACATTGTGCATTTATAGCAAGTTAGGATAATATATATGTATCTATAGTTATATATATAATATAAATATATATAGAAGATAATATATATAAGATAAATATATGTGTAGAGGTGTGTGTAGTGTAATTTGGTCCTATTCGACTATAGACAATTCTTTACAGCATGTTCTGGATGGTTTAGATACAACTACTAATTGTAGCATCATTTTATACACGATTCTGAGTATACTGTAATTGCACATATAAATGAATAGTCCGCCAGCAGTGTGCATCTCACGTTATCACATTATGTCTATTTCCTGAAAATTTCAATGTTTTTTCCAGTTTCTTTATTTTAACTTTTATGATATAATAAGGTGAATAGATATGAGCAATATGTAGAATAGGTGCACTGATAGATAGCAATAGAGCCATTAGATAGAATAAATAGATGTGTTCGAGATAGGGTGAATGTGAAATTAGTATTCCCATTAAATAGAAAAAAAGTAAAAGGTATCAATTAAAAAGCAAATCAGACCATCAAGTTATGTCACCCAGTTAGTCACGTGATGCCGAAGTCGTCGTTTACGATGCGTTGCTTCTGTGAACGGAAAAAAATGGCGGTGGCTGCACAGTACTTTTTCTGTTTGAAAAAAAACCACATGTAATAGATTTTAGAACGATTCATTTTTACAGCTCATTTCACACTTCATCTACATAAATTGTTAAAAAAGGAAATATGAATGGAAGGTTTAAAGGAGGTATTAACGAAAAAAAAACATCACTTAAAAATTCGGATTGCCATTCAATGTAAATTTTTGTGTCATCCAGTGTAATGTTTTACGTTAGGCAGGATCACTTCCACATCATACCGTATGTTTGGCCAACGAAAAAAAAAAGGAAAGCGGCTGCATTACGTTTCCTCCATTGAAAAAAAAAGCAAATGGATAACGGATACCTGCCAAAATCTGGACCCTAACGGGTGACAGACATTGAATGTAAATGGGATTTTTTAACGTAAAGACTGTAAGGCTAAATCATACACTATCTATGGACCTTTCCTCAGTATCCCTTCGGCTTTTATCCGTCTGAACAGTGGTAGAACGATACAGTTAAAAATCCATGAACAAACAAAGTAAATTTATGTTATCGGTTATTGGCCAGTTGCAGGATCCGCTTATGACCATGCGTTTTTTTTTTACAAACAGAGCCAAAATTAGAAGCTCATCAATTTTCAGTTTCAAAGACACTGCCTCTCGAACAGACGGAGTAATATATGTCAAATATTATAGTCCGAAATGAAATGTTTGTAGCATAGCATCTTATCCATGCTGGTGGAAAAAGTACAATGCCCAGCCTTCCGTTTTTTTCTCTTATGTAAAAATCATGCGAGTAACAAATGGAATCCAAACGAATTATAAGGAGGACATAAAGAATTGATCGATGTCAATGGATTTTTAAGTTAGGTGAAAGTGGAGCCTCATATCAGTTTTTTTAAGTAGACACAAATTACATTGATGTGCCATGGGATGTTTAATTGATATGTTAAACCTCCATTCTTTACTTTTTTAGAGTCAATAAACCATTCTTTACTTTTTTAACTGCAGTAAGAAACAGAGGTAAGGAACAGTTGTGTGAAATTAGTTAATCTATCTATCTATCTATCTATCTATCTATCTATCTATCTATCTATCCATCTCATATCTATCTATCTATCTATCTATCTATCTATCTATCTATCTATCACATATCTATCACCTATCTATCTATCTATCTATCTATCTATCTTACAGATACATGTGAGATAGATGTAGATATATACATGTATATATGAGCTAGATACACAGATAGATAGATGATAGATGACAGATAGATGATATATATGAAATAGGTAGATATATAGATATGATAGAAAGATGGATGAGAGATCGATAGATAGATAGAAGATAGATAGACTAGATAGATATAGGATTTGCCACAACAATGATATATTCTATTTCCTGCGATCATGATTAAGACATTTGTTATGTCACATATCACAGCCATGACTGTTAAAATCTGTATCTGGAGTTCAATTTCCGAAGGTTTTACGGCTCAGTGATCCATTCATGAAGAATTCATATCACTAACGCCTAAAGGAAGTATAAGAATTTAACAGCACTCTAAAGGCACGGAAGGGTACATCATGATATGCCACACTTAATGGATTTGGCAAATTAAGTCTGAAGAATTGGTGGGGTCCCTGTATGATCAGATTATCAGGAGTGGAGATGCTGACTGTTTGGGGCTGTGCCTATATGAGGGATTAGGGTTGTGTAATGGAATCCATCCCCACACACATGACACTTTTACGAATGGATTGTAGCTAATCCATATGTCAAAGGGATGAAAATAATTAATATCATCTACTTATGTAGCCTGGTATTGGGGGATGTGCAGGGAACATATGTTGTGGCAGGATCATTAGGAAGGAGCACAAACAGGACAGAAATACTGCAGGGAAACGAGTCTGTGGAATTAGAGACAATGGCGTGCTTTGTGTCTCTTTATTATCTACTATCTATCTATTATATCTATCTATCTAATCTATCTTATCTTTTCCAGCCAGCCAGCCACACTTATTATCGCCCCACGTCTTTATAGACTGTCTGGAATTCTTCGGTCATGTCGGGCAGTCGATATGGTTATCCTCAGCAGTTACCAAAGACCAAAAAAGTCCAATTCCGATAAAGAACCAATTATAATGCGATTTGTTGTAAAAACTTTGCTGAAGTTATATGGACATGTTGACGAATATGGACAATTTAAGATGCCACAAAAACTATTATATGAGATTCTTTCAACAACAAAAGTGGAAGGTAAAAGTCTCCTAACGTGGGTCATATGAATAGGTGTTGTAGAAGAACAATTACTATGTGGATAAAATGTGAACAAACAGCGGCTCATCGTGTACCGAAGGATGAACTACACCGCTTTAGTACCCGTAGTTCAAAAAGGGGGGAAAACTTATATAGATTTAAACCAAAAATAGTATAGATAGGTACTAGCGTGATCCGATCAATAGAGGAAAGAGAAGATAGTAGTTGATAAATAGGTAATAAGATACACACATAGCTATGTGATATATATTTTATAATTAGTTATAGGTGACAGGGAAATTGATCAGCAAGGGGAACGTATAAGAAATTGAAATTTTCAAATAAGATAAAAAAGTTGACGTAGATAAATAGAAAGATATTAGTAAACAGATAATATGAGAAGCTATTCTATACGTAGTTAATAGGGACTTGCAGATGATGCTAGCTGACATTAAGATAGGTAAATATCTATATATATGTATATGGATCTGTCAATAAACACTACTTGGGGCCCTAAATTTTCATGGCCCATGGCATTCATAATCCACCCCTGGATGCCGCCTTCACTTTGTAGGGTCCGAACCTCTATAAACATTCTCATCAATGAGGGACGCGACAAACCAGGAGTGGCCAGCCTCTCCCGGGATACCATAGGAGCTCCATAGGATGTTTCTATGATATGAATTCGTTAGGGGTAAGAACCTTCCCACTATCGTCCCCCAAAGAAAGTATTTCTCTATTGACCCCAGTTCAGACCTCCTTAGTTTAGATCTAATGCTAAATTCCCTTATACAGGCAGTTCCCGGGTTACGTACAAGATAAGTACAAAGCTAAAGAACCTAAGTTGAATTTGTATGTAAGTCGGAACTGTATACTTCATAATTGTAACCCCAGTCAAAAAATTTTTGGGCCTCTGTGACAATTGGATTTAAAAAATGTTGAATTGTCATAAGAACCAGGAACAATAAAGCTTCATTGCAGACACCTGTGATAACTGTTACAGCTGATTATTGTAGGCTTGGTTTCCCTTTAGCCTGATTGACATATTCAACCGTTTCAGGTGTCACAGCTGTTTAAAGGCAAATCAAGAAGATCAGGCTCCGCCCGTTTTGCACTTGCAGATTACCGATCAATGAAAAAACGTGAATATCTCTTTATTGTTATGGTAAAGATGTGTTTGATGCATACATGGAACTATTGGTACAATAAGAGCCATTTTGGACCTATTTTTTTCACATACAGGGCTCCAAGTCCTTCCTATCAAGTGTAATACAATCCACACAAAAGTGCCGAACACAAATGTGAACAGAGTCTTACATGACTTGATGTAAAGAGAAAATCTATGGGACATATCACAAGGACTTTTCTGTATACGATGACCCCACTCACACGTTTGCACCTTCTTGACCTTTATTGTAGGGAATCCCTGCATCATGTGCTCATATTCCTGGAGATGTCTCCGCCAGTCACACAACTGACACGATCCCGCTACATATCACACATACAGACAGCGGCGCACCAGACACATAACTTCTACTTACTACAGCACAGCTTACTGTAACTAGTGACTGTACACCGCGACTATCTATCTATCTATCTATCTATCTATCTCATATCTATCTATCTATCTATCTCCTATCTATCTATATATTCTATCTTCTATCTATCTATCTATCTATCTATCAATCTCATATCTATCTCTCTCCTATGTATCTATCTATCTCATATCTATCTCTATCTTTCTATCACCTATCTATCCATCTATGTCATATAGATAACAGATCAATGAAAAACTGACCATAATGAATGACATAACATTTACATTGTTATTTGGCAATTGTCTCATCACAATTATAGTTACACGAGTCCTTGCAGGATTTGCATCCGTTCAATTCTTTGCATCTGCATGATGTTTCCATAATGAAAAAACAGTGGATTATGAAGATGTTTTAGAGCTGCTTCTCCTTGGTAGACTATCCCATTAAAACAAGGAACATCAACCTAGATACAAAACCCATAGGTAAATATGGGGCCACTGGGAGGAGATGGGTCAGCTTCAGGGGCGTAACTTGAGGGGGTGCAGAGGTTGCGATCGCACCTGGGCCCAAGAGGTTTAGGGGGCCCTTATGGTGTCACTTTCCCATATGAGAAGACTATTACTATAAACCATACACTATAGTCGGGGGCCTGGCACAAACTTTGCACTGGGGCCCATCAGCTTCTAGTTACGCCACTGGTCAGCTTGGATTCTTCATGGGTGGTGTAGGCGGAGGGGTTGGCCTTCTGTCCTAAAATGAATTTCTTCCTGTAGATCTCTACAGCTGACTGACAGCTTCCATGAGTTATGAACCTCTATTTGCCGTGTATATGTCTAATGATGTGGACCTTGTAGCTTGTGCCATTTTGGCATGTAGCAAGGGGATCTCCATTTATCACCCTCTGTCACACGGATACATGTGTGTAGCCTGTAGTCATGCATCGAGCAGTCAGTTACTGTAGGAGGGAATAGTTTACAGCAATTATATGTCTGGGGATGTGACATCCAACCTGCACCACCATGAAACATAACCCATATATAAGCTTTAGGGCTAAGAGGCATCATCAGTCTTATTTACTATAGACAACCTACTGACAGATGGTGATAACCGGCTTGTCTCCATCACTTTATGTATCCAAAATTATTACAGATGAACTTCTACTGAGGCATCTGCTCAGTGTCCACTGCAGACATGCATTAGGTGAATGGATTTTGGATATTTACAGATTATATTAGGTGGGATCTGGGGGTTATACTTCAGCTGTGAATTTATCACAGATTTGGGAAGGTTCAATGTCCGATGGTTCCTCAAGCCCTCTAGAAGACATGATTCCAAAGGTTACATGTCCATGTATAACTACTTTATAATCTTAGATATCATCATTAGTATGATCTAATATGTCTTTGGGAATTATGAAAATATGTTTTCCAAGGTGTTAAATGGAAAACAATGCCTCCTTTTGCTACCTTGTAAGGCAGCCCCCTCAACACCAAGCATGACCTACAAGAAGCCTAATGACATGATGTGGGATTAAGCCAAACCAGTATATCTGTTCCATAAGGAACAGATTCTCAACTGTAGACAGCACTGTTTCACCCTGGTTGGGTCTCCTCAATACAGCGTAAAAGTTCTCCGTATGTAGAGTTTGCCTACAGTTGGGAGTCTGCTCCTTCTGGAATAGATATACTAGTTTGGCAAAATCCTACATCATGTTATTGGATTCCTTGTAGGTCATGCTTGCTGTTAAGGGAGCTGCCTTTCAAGGTAGGAAAAGGAGGCATTGATTTCCATTTAACATCTTGGAAAACATATTTGCATATTTCCCAGAATTCCCTAGTGGAGCATCTATGGCTTTAAGTCTATACACGCCTATATGTCGGCCTTAAATTGGCAATCTCTCCATAAGGAGAACTTTTACCTTCTGAACCTAATAGGTCTTTGTGATGATCCCATAAGAGTTAGACCCTATTGGCAAGTGATTTCTCTCCACGTTGGCTTCTTCATGTAAAATATTGGGGCAGATTTACTTACCCGGCCCATTCGCGTTCTCTGCGGTGGATTCGGGTCCGGCCGGGATTCACTAAGGCAGTTCCTCCGACGTCCACCAGATGTCGCTGCTGCGCTGAAGTCCGCCGAGGCCCGCTGGAATGCCCTGAAATTCACCGGCCTATACCTGGTGAAGGTAAGTGCAATTTTCAACACATTTTTTTTTAAATGCGGTGGTTTTTCCGAATCCGTTGGGTTTTCGTTCGGCCACGCCCCCCAATTTCCATCGCGTGCATGCTGGCGCTGATGCGCCAAAATACGATCGAGTGCGCCAAGAACCTGGGTCAATACAGGGAAAATCGGCGCAAATCGGAAATATTCGTGTAACACGTCGGGAAAACGCGAATCGGGCCCTTAGTAAATGACCCCCATTATGTCCAAATCTGGACCCATTGAAGGACTCATAGCACTCTAGTCAGTGGTGGCCAAAATTCAGCAACCAAGGGATGGGGGATCTAGCAAAGGAGAATATGACAAAAACATTCCATCTCCCTGCACCATCCTTATTCTTAGATCTTCCATAAGCCTACATCTCTCTGCACTTTGTCCTACACAATCTTCTTGTAGGATCCATCTCTCTGGACCATGACCTTCCATCTCCCTGGACCAGAGACCATCCTTTCCACTTCACCCTCTTTGTATCAAAACGCCTAACTTTATCCAAAAATGTTAAATACACTTAATTGCTGTATCTTACCATCTCAGACACAAGCTAAACAATCAGAGTGAGAATTCATTGGATTCTTGCCATTGGGCTTCGTCCGAATTTAACTCGAAAAGAATGAAGGGAAAACATCCGTAGTGAAGTATCTCGTAAAATATCTGACCAAAATAACCCAAATTATACAACAAGCCTCAATTATTTACATTCTTTTCTTATCGAAAGGTTTCACAATTGTAGTTCACGTCAGAATCCAAGCTGAAACCTCAAAATAACATGTTTCTCTAGAGCATGATCCTGCACTCCAGTAAGTGACCATCAGGAGATTAAATCAATCGGACTGAACTATTTGTGAATGCTGTCTCTCGCCTGGATTGGTGGCCTTCTCTGTATCCATAAAGTTTATTATTTTTCACCATTGTGAGGTGGAGCTATGAGGGCTGTACATGGGAAAAATCTAAAAAAATAAACTTTTATACTTACCTAAACATGAGTCCGATGAGGCACATTGGACACATGTTCAGATCTGTGCCGGTGCCATCTCTCGCCACGTGCGAAGTGAAGCCAGGACAAGTGTAACCAAATACAGGCAGTCCCTGGGTTACATACAAGATAGGGTCTGTAGGTTTGTTCTTAAGTTGAATTTGTATGTAAGTCGGAACTGTATATTTTATCATTGTAACCCCAGCCAGAACTTTTTTGGTCTCTGTGACAATTGGATTTTAAAAATGTTGGGTTGTCATAAGAACCAGGATTAACAATAAATCTTCACTACAGACATCACTGATAACTGTTATAGCTGATTATTGTAGCCAAGGACTAAAGTACAGTAAATTACCAATATCCAGGGGTCCGTTTGTAACTAGGGGTCATATGTAAGTCGAGTGTTCTTAAGTAGGGGACCGCCTGTAAAGTTAATTGCTCCCACATTGGAGCAATATAATGTTGATGTACTTTTGGCCCTTTCCCTCAGGTAGCCTTAAAAATGGTAGGAGGACAAGTACAATATATAGTCACACAACTGCTGGGATCATAGAAATCTCTGATCCTAAAAACCTCCACTTTTGTCTCTTATAAAAGTCTACAAGGCCATATCGGGTGTGTGTCCTAATAGGTTATTAATAGGCAATAGATTGATAGATTTTAGTCAAATTTCCTGAAAAAGATCCACAAAACTAGGAAAAAAATCATATGTATTCAATGATTCTACATCACATGATATAAAAATAAATGAAAAAACATGGTTGAATGGTGATTTTTTTAAAAATTGTACATATAACTGTACAGAGCACGTGATCAAGAAAACCACATTGCATCCAGCAAAAAACAAGACCCACATCTAGCTGTGCTGTCTTGGTGTAATAAAGTTGCATTAGTTACAAAATACTAAGATGAATAGTTGAAAAAGTGGAAACCTGAAAACCAAAAAATAACTTGATCCTTAAAATCTAATTTAACCTGTGCCCCCCTCCCCCTGTTTTCTTGTGTTCTTTTACTGGCTATTATGACACTGTTTATTTGCCTATGTATTCACCAAAACTGACTTGTGATGTTCCCCGTGCAAGGGGTCTCTGTTCAGTGTTTTTCGATTGTAAGGCTTGTAAGGTTTTCTAATTGATAGATTTTAGTTTCAACAAAGTTTCTAACTTAACTTTAAAAATGTTATACATGTGTTCCCCTACTTAAGAACACTCGACTTACATACGACCCCTAGTTACAAACGGACCTCTGGATATTGGTAAGTTACTGTACTTTAGCCTTAGGCTACAATAATCAGCTATAACAGTTATCACAGGTGTCTGTAATGAAGCTTTATTATTAATCCTGGTTCTTATGACAACCCAACATTTTTAAAATCCAATTGTCACAGAGACAAAAAAAGTTCTGGCTGGGATTACAATGATAAAATATACAGTTCCGACTTACATACAAATTCAACTTAAGAACAAACCTACAGACCCTATCTTGTATGTAACCCGGGGACTGCCTGTAGTGTCGTGGAAAAAATGTTGATCATTGAGGGTCCAAAAGTTAAAGCAACACCAATTGCTCCCTGCTGAGAGCTTTGTTGACCATTGTTTTTGGTTCAACTATTTAGAGCAGCCCTACTTACTATTTAGAAAAGTAACATAATGGGGTACATTTACTAAGGGTCCGAATCGCGCTTTTCGGTTGGGTTTTTTGAATTTTACCGTTTTGCGTTGAATTGCCCCGGGTTTTGGCACACGGATTCGGAAAAACTACGGTATTGTAATTAAAAAATGTGTCGCTTGACACGCACTTACATGCACCAGGAAGAGGATGTTGAACTCCGGCGGACCTCGGCAAACATTGGCGCAGCAGCGACACCTGATGGACATCGGGCGCATGACCTTAGTGAATCGCCCAGAAGACCCGAATCCTTGGAGAACGCGCCGCTGGATCGCAACAGTACCGGGTAAGTAAATAAGCCCCATTGGGCACAAAACAATTAAAAAAACTATTGTAAAATATGGCTTAATCAGTTTAGTAAATCCCCTATATAGGACACACAACTCAATAAACTGAAATATATATCCTACATATGATTGTGCCATAATAAAAATTATGATATAAAAAAATCATAAAGTAGAACGATACACAGATGCCAAGTTTGTCCTTAGTGAACTTTCCAGACACTGGTCAGATCTTAAAATCCCACACAGGATTATTATATCTTCATAGTTGGCAAATCCTTCCCCAATGACTGCCATCCCAGTTTACTGATTCCCACAGTTCAGAGGGAGATACCAGCACGAAAAAAATGCTTGGTTCTCAGAAAACCTCTACGTAGATGTTCATCGTGAAGTCTTCAAATTTGCCGGAAGTGTTTGTCATGCTGACTGCATTGCTTGGAGGCTGTACCCGTTTCTTGCTAATTCTAGCCCTGGCCAGTTTCATTTTTACGAGTTTTTTTCTTAGGAATTCTGCTTACTATCATAATGTATGTGTCAATCCGTGTTTTGTTCTTTCTTGCTCAGGTTGTTACGGTAATACAGGAAGTAGCAGTGAAACATCAGTCTACCATAGATGGTAAGTACGTGTCTATATCATTGTACACCATCAATGCTTGCTCTACCACCAATAGATACCACCAAAGAAAAAACTATAGACTATAGAATGGTTTTTATTCCCTTATTGGTGTAGCGTAGAAGAGAATGTTGATTTGATACCTGGTGGTCTAGAGTAGAATCCCAGGTTGATACCAGGTATATGGCGTAGAGTGTTTGATACCTGATGGTCAAGGATAAAAAATGAGGCTAATACCAGAAGGTTGTCATTAAATGAGTTTTGGTGGTTGATTTCTGGTGGTTTAGACTAAAAGAGGAGGTTACAATCTGGTGTTCTAGAGAAGAAGATGAGGTTAAACCTGGTGTTCTAGAGTAGAAAATGAGGTTAAACCTGGTGTTCTAGAGTAGAAGAAGAGGTTACAACCTGGTGTTCTATAGTAGAAGAAGAGGTTACAACCTGGTGTTCTAGAGTAGAAGAAGAGTTACAACCTGGTGTTCTAGAGTAGAAGAAGAGTTACAACCTGGTGTTCTAGAGTAGAAGAAGAGGTTACAACCTGGTCTTCTATAGTAGAAGAAGAGGTTACAACCTGGTGTTCTATAGTAGAAGAAGAGGTTATAACCTGGTGTTCTAGAGTATAAGAAGAGGTTACAACCTGGTGTTCTATAGTAGAAGAAGAGGTTACAACCTGGTGTTCTAGAGTATAAGAAGAGGTTACAACCTGGTGTTCTAGAGTATAAGAAGAGGTTACAACCTGGTGTTCTAGAGTAGAAGAAGAGTTACAACCTGGTGTTCTATAGTAGAAGAAGAGGTTACAACCTGGTGTTCTAGAGTATAAGAAGAGGTTACAACCTGGTGTTCTGGAGTGGAAGAAGAGGTTACAACCTGGTGTTCTAGAGTAGAAGAAGAGGTTACAACCTGGTGTTCTATAGTAGAAGAAGAGGTTACAACCTGGTGTTCTGGAGTGGAAGAAGAGGTTATAATCTGTTGTTCTATTGTAGAATATGAGGTTAAACCTGGTGTTCTAGAGTAGAAGAGGAGATTAAAACCTGGGTTGATACTTTGTAATCTGTAATCCTCTGACAGGAGGTCATTATCAGGTGGTCAAGGTTGAAGAAGCTAATATTTGATGTGTAGGGTAGGAGGTTGATACCTGGTGGTCTAAAGTATAATAGTATGGTGATACCTGATGTTCTCAGGTACAAAAGGAGGTTGATACTTGGTGGACTGCAACAAATGAGAAGGTTGATACCTGGTGATCTAGTGTAAAATTGAGGGTTGATTCTTAGTGGTCTAGGTTAGAAGAGTATGTTGTTTCTTGGTGGAGTAGGGTAGAATACAAAGTTGGTGGTTTAGGGCAATATCAAGTGTTTGATGGCTTATTTTCCTTCTCCATCTGCTTCTGACCATAAGTACAGTATTCAAGGTATGATGATCCTGTTAGAACATTTCCCCAGAGTGACAGAAACATTCTCTTCATTTACCAGAATTTAGTTGTTGATTATTTGATTTAGGTTGAATTCAGAGAATTGTTTTGTATTCCCCTGATGGCCTAGGGTAGAGGAAGGGTTTGATATGCAGTGATCTACAAAAAATTGTGCTTTCTTGTTATGAATGGTATTGATGCGGATTGAATCTAGGGATATATGGTCCTATTTAAATTCCCATAAACCCAAACAATGTATTCTATGTACCATGTCCCTGTAGGTAAGAAGGTGTTAATGAGGTATGTACTCAGTCAGCTGGGTACTAAGGAGCTTCTGCATGATAAACAACGTGCACTTTATGGCGCCCTTCCTACACAAAATACATCCAAAATGTTTCCTTACTGTAATCCACTAAAGCTTGTTGGGCCTAAATCTTTTCTTACATAGTGTGTTAGAGTGTGTTGACTAATATAGTCTTCCATGTCCAGGTATTCTCAAAATGGTTAACATTGATCCATAGATTAGATTCTTCATGGTCCTCATGCTGGTTTTAGAACCTCATATGGTCCATAAGATGACATTGTAGTTTAGATATGACTGTACTGAAGATGGGGACCATTGCTGTAGCTAGGTAAGAGAGGACAACATGGGCTTCTAGAGCGACAGGCAGTGAAACAGGTTCCTATTAGACACCATGGGGCAGATTTACTTACCCGTTCCTGACGCGATCCTGTGATGCTTTGTCCGATGCAGATTCGGGTCTAACACGATTCACTGAGCTTGTGCGTCCGAGTTCCTGCAGGTGTTGCTGCTGCGCCGAGATCCGCTGAGATCCGCCGGAGTTCACCTTCTTCTTCCCGGTGCATGTAAGTGCTGATCTTGCGACACATTTCCTTTTTTAAATTCCGTGGTTTGTCCAAATCTGTCAGGTTGTTTGACGGCCATGCTCCCTCTCCCCCGATTTCTGTCTCGTGCAAGCCGGCGCCATTGCGCCACAATCCACTCGCGTGTGCCAAAATCCCGGGGCCCCCATTTCTTTGACTTCATGTTCACACTGAAGTAACTGAGGAGTGACAAACCATATAGAAATTATCCTATTGACTATATTCGTGGCTGTGTAGCCTCTGTTAAGGTGTCCAATATTATTTGGTGTCAAAAAACATGCTTATTGTCCATCTTTTTAAACAAAATCATCATCGACAGAAGCTTCAAACACAGCCTCGAATGCCAATATAGCCCTAACCTAATCTGGCCAACTTTTTTAGGGTCTCCAGTGTATTTAAATGAACATTACAATTCTGAATCCGTAGTATCACTCTCTATAGGATCTTTTTTTTAATAGACCCTTTTTTATTCAATGAGCAAATTTGGTAAAACTGGAAAACGCTTTCAACTTACCGTATATACTCGAGTATAAGCCGACCCAAGTATAAGCCGAGACCCCTAATCTCAACACAAAAAACTGGGAAAACCTATTGACTCGAGTATAAGCCGAGGGTGGGAAATGCATTGGTTACAGCCTCCCAGTATATAGTCTGCCAGCCCCTGTAGCATACAGCCTGCCCAACCCCTGTTCTAGAGTAGAAGATGAGGTAACAACCTGGTGTTCTAGAGTAGAAGATGAGGTAACAACCTGGTGTTCTAGAGTAGAAGAAGAGGTTACAACCTGGTGTTCTAGAGTAGAAGAGGAGGTTAAAACCTGGTGTTATAGTATTGAAGAGAAGGCTGATACTTTGTGGTCTGCAGGTACCTGCTGGTTTAAGGTTAAAACAGGAGGTCATTATCAGGGGGTCAAGGATGAAAAAGGTAATATTTGGGGTGTAGGGTAGAAAAGGAGATTGATACCTGGTGGTCTAATGTGGAAAGGGGATGTTGATACCTGGTGATCTTAAGTGCAATAGTATGGTGACACCTGGTGATCTAGTGTAAAAGTGGGGGTTGATTCTTAGTGGTCTAGGTTAGAAGAGTATGTTGTTTCTTGGTGGAGTAGGATAGAATACAAAGTTAATGGTATGATGGTCTGATCTCCCCAGAGTGACAGAAACATTCTCTTCCTTTACCAAAATATTTAGTGGTTGATACCCCCAATGGCCAAGGGTAGAGGAAGGGTTTGATATGTGGTGACCTACAGTACAAAAAAATGTGTTTTCTTGTAATCAATGGTATTGATGCGGATTGAATCTAGGGATATATTGGTCTATTTAAATTCCCATATACCCAAACAATGTATCCTGCGGTACTATGTCCCTGTAGGTAAGAAGGTGTTGATGAGGTATGTACTCAGTCAGCTGGGTACTAGGGGGCATAAGCATTTACATAAAACTGAGCTTCTGCATGGTGGACAACAATGTGCTCATTATGGCGCCCTATGGCACACACTGATAAACCACATGGATCACGCTACACTTCCATCTATGATCAGGCAGAGGCAGATTTTTTTTTCTTGCAGTATATGATATTTAATGTTATAGTACACAAAATACATCCACAATGTTTCCTTACTGTTGGGCCTGACTCTTTTCTTACATAGTGTGTTAGAGTGTGTTGACTAATATAGTCTTCCATGTCCAGGAATTCTCAAAATGGCTAACATTGATCCATCGATTAGATTGTCCATGGTCCTCATGCTGGTTTTAGAACCTCATATGGTCCATAATATGACATTGTTGTTTAGATATGGCTGCACTGAAGATGGGGGGCCATTGCTGTAGCTAGGTAAGAGAGGACAACGTGGGCTTCTAGAGCGACAGGCAGTGAAACAGGTTTCTATTAGACACCATGGGGCAGATTTACCGTCACGATTCACTAAGATCGTGCGTCTGAGTTCCTGCATGTGTCACTGCTGCGCCGAGATCCGCCGGAGTTCACCATCTTCTTCCCGGTGCATGTGAGTGCTGATCTTGCGGCACATTTCCTTTCTAAAATTCTGTGGTTTGTCCGAATCTGTCAGGTTGTTCGATGGCACGCCCTACGATTTCTGTCTCGAGCAAGCCGGCACCGATGCGCCACAATCCGATCGCGTGCGCCAAAATCCCTGGGCAATTCGGCGCAAAATGGAAATTGGCGGGAAAGCCGGCAAAAGTGCGTCTGACGGACCCTTACTAAATGAGCCCCCATTTCTTTGACTTCATGTTCACACTGAAGTAACTGAGGAGTGACAAACCATATAGAAATGATCCTATTGACTATATTCGTGGCTGTGTAGCCTCTGTTAAGGTGTTCAATATTATTTGGGTCAAAAAACATGCTTATTGTCCATCTTTTTAAACAAAATCATCATCGACAGAAGCTTCAAACACAGCCTCGAATGCCAATACAACCCTAACCTAATCTGACCGACTTTTTTAGGGTCTCCAGTGTATTTAAATGAACATTACAATTCTGAATCCGTAGTATCACTCTCTATAGGATCTTTTTTTTTTTTTTATAGACCCTTTTTATTCAATGAGCAAATTTGTCAAAACTGGAAAACGCTTTTAAGTTATTGACCCTCTAAGGCAAAATCTGTCTGAAATAATCTAAAAAAAACCATCATCCTCACTGGACATGACAGGTCATTGCCCATATATAATCCTAATATTGATGTCTTTCCCCTTAATATACTATCCACATACAATTCCTGGATATTATATCATATCTGCGATGGAGAATTCCTAAAAATCACAATTCCCCTAAAAAAAAAAACCCGCAAAATCTTCTCAGAGAAGATTCTATCTTAGTTTCCGGTGAACAAATAATAAATCAAGCCTAGAAGATGTCTCCAGGTCTACAGATGTAATTGTTGGATCTGGAGGACTTCAGACTGTGTGTGGTGTATGTATCATTGTGAGGGCTCAGAGACTAAGGTGCTTTCTGGAGATTTCTGGTCTGGGGTGGATTATTTTTCTTTGGTTTTTGAGGAGGTTTCTGATTTTGTTGAATAGGAAATTACTGTTCTTCGATTTTCTATAAACACGGAGAAGAAGAGAAGATGAGTAACAGGATGTAATGGTAAAAAAACCTGTAAATTGTAATAAATCATTACTTGTTTAGTTGTCATGTTTACTACGTCCTGGCAGGGGAAAGTGAGTATGGCGCAATATGGGAATTTTAGTAGAAAGAATAGTGCATGGTCACCACGGAAAGGTGAGTTTTGTCTTTATGTTTTTAGTTGACTCGAGTATAAGCCGAGTTAGGGTTTTTGAGCACAAATTTTGTGCTGAAAAACTAGGCTTATACTCGAGTATATAAGGTATTGACTCTCTAAGGCAAAATCTGGCGAAAAAAAACATAATCTTCACCTCTTCACTGGACATGACCGGTCATTGCCCATATATAATCCTAATATTGATGTCTTTCCCGTAAACATACTATCCACATACAATTCCTGGATGTTATATCATGTCTGCGGGGGAAAATTCCTAAAAATCCTTTTTTTTTTTTTTTTTAAATCACAATTCCCCTAAAAAAAAAAACACAAAATGAAAATGAAATGGGTCTGGATGTCTCAGAGAAGATTCTATCTTGGTTTCCGGTGAACAAATAATAAATCAACCCTGGAAGATGTCTCCAGGTCTACAGATGAAATTGTCGGATCTGGAGGACTTCAGACTGTGTGTGGTGTATGTATCATTGTGACTGCTCGGAGACTAAGGTGCTTTCTGGAGATTTCCGGTCTGGGGTGGATTATTTTTCTGTGTTTTTGAGGAGGTTTCTGATTTTGTAGAATAGGAAATTGCTGTTCTTCGATTTTCTATAAACACGGAGAAGGAGAGAAGATGAGTAACAGGATGTAATGGTAAAAAAACCTGTAAAATGTAGTAAATCATTAGTTGTTTAGTTGTCATGTTTACTACGTCCTGGCAGGGGAAAGTGAGTATAGCGCAATATGGGAATTTTAGTAGAAAGAATAGTGCATGGTCACCACGAAGCAGCATCATATCTACTAATCATATGTAGATGTTACGTGGACAACAATCATTATTATATGGGATTTCCTTTATGTATTCACCATAATGATCCGCTGTGCTTTTAAGACCAGCACTATGGACTCCTGGCTATTAGGCCCACAAGATACGTAGAATGTTGTCACATTACAGACAAGGAGTAGATAGGACCACCGACCCTGAGTTGAGGCAGTTGAGTTGGTGTCAGAGTTGGCTGGACAGAAGCAGGAGAGAATCTCCTACCAACCTGACCAATCCACAGAATGTCTGCAAACTTTCAACCCTAGGCACACTGTACCCAGGAGCAGCCAGGAGAAAGCCTCAAGTATTGTGAGGCAAGTGCCAAGATATGAATGAAACCATAAAAGGGAAGACTATGGTATCGGAAGCAGGAGAAGAGGCTCCTACGCTACTGTGCATGAGACCCCTAAACAGGGACATGACTGGGGAGGAAGGGGATACAGTAGTTGAGTAGTCCATGGTAGCTGCAGCTTCTGTAGAATGAGTATTTTTTCTGTCCCTATCCTTTAACTCCCTTTGCCCCTATCCCAAATCACACAAGATGTCCACACATCATGCCCCCTTATGACCCATAGGGAACCTTTCTGCAATAGTTTTACTTGCTGCTCACCAGACTGTAGCAGGGAACATGTCTGAGATGTACACACGGCTCCCAGGTCCTTTCCTGCTGCTTCTGCTCCTGCCTCTGGTTGTATAACATGGTGTCAGGACCCAGACCAGATTGGCACTTGGGGGAAGAAAGGACTTGGGTGCGGTAAGTTCTCGTCAGTTGTTTTGACCCTTCCTTCCTGCTCCGGTGTCACTCTTCTCTAGGTCCTGACGCCAACATATACAACCAGCACCAGAACACACCTGGAGCACAGTAGAAGCTGCAGTGTGGCGCAGGGTGAGAGAAGAGGAGCCAGGGGAGGTGAGTATTTATTTATTTGTCTGCTCTGGGGGTCTCCAGCATTGACTGTATCTGGAGGACTCAATTATTTGTCTGCTTTGGGGTCTCCTTTATATGCCGACTGAACCGATGGTCTCCATCATTTGCCTGATCTGGGTTGTATTGTATAAACCGTTTGCTCTGGGGATCTCTGGATGTAACCATCTCTTCTAGTGGTCTCCAGTGTTTACGGTCTCCTCTGAAGTTCAGTCTCCCATAGGGGTCTCTAGTATTTGCTGTCTCCTCTCGGGGGTCTCCAATATTTGCAGTATTTGCTGTCTGCTTTGGCATTCTCCAATATTTGCCTTCTTCCCTATGGGTTCCCAGTATTTGTTGTCTGCTATGGTATATGGTCTTCATTATTATTTGTTGCCTGGTCTGGGGTCTGTATTGTTGATTATGCCGCGTCTGGGGTATGATATTGTTATTATTGCTGGTCTTGGGGCGTATTGTGATTATTGATGGTCTGGCGGTCTGTATTGTTGATTATCGCCGGTTGGGGTCGGTATTGTTGTTGATTATTGCTGGTCTGGGCGTCTGTATGGCTTTGCTGGATTACCTAGCCCTGCCGTCTGGGGTTGTAACTGTTGCGTTTGGAATTGCCATGGTCTGCGGTCTGTATTACCGCCAGCTGAATTACACCCTGCCCTGGCCACAAGTCGGGGGTCTGTATTGTTGTGAGTATTGCCTGGTCTGGGTCTGCCTATTGTTGTTGATATCCTGGTCTGGGTCTGTATTGTGTTGATATTGCCTGGTCGGGTCTGTAGTGTTTTGTTATATGCCCTGGTCTGGGGTATGATACCCCCTAGTCATGTGATTATTGCCTGGTCGGGGGTCTGTACGTGTGGCTGTTATTGACTGTTGGGGTGTCGTACTGTTGATTAGTGCCTGGTCTGGGGGTCTGTATGTTGATTATTGCATGGTCGGGGCAACCTGTATTGTGATTATTGCCTGGTGGGGCGGTTGTATTGTGATTATGCCTGGTGTGGGGTCTGTATTGTTGATATTGCATGGTCTGGGGTCTGTATTGTGCCTTATTGCCTGGTCTGGGGTCTGTAGTTGATATTGTGGTCTGGGGTCTCTATTGTTGATCATTGCTTGTATGGATCAGTATTGCTGATTAGTGCTGTATGGGCTGTATTGTTGATGGATGCCTGTCTGGGGTCTGTATTGTTGATTATTGCCTGGTCTTTGATCTTCATTAGTTGTTGTCTGAATGCAGTATTTGGTTTCATAACGGATAAATAAAACTTACATTGATGTCAATGGGATTTTTAACTGATACGTGGAGATCTGAACTGTAGTGTGAACTCAGCCTAAGGTGCTGCTAAGCTGCTGGTTACCGGTGATGCCCCTTATAATTGAGCAGTATGACAAGGTCGGCCCTTGGACCAATAAAGTTTGCACTTGACTGAGGACTGACATTGGGAATCATTTACAATAGAATTCAGACGGACAGGATGTGTTCTATATGACACCGATAGCTGAATCGCTTGGTAAACCGGGGAGCTAACGGCCTCTGGCACTGACATTCTCTAATATTAGCCTTCCTAGATTGGGGGCCACATGAATGTGTTTGCCCCCTCTGAGATGAACCCCCCCACTGCTGCCAGAGCTTAATGACCCTCAGGCATCCCCAGGGATATCAAGAGGCCATGATAAGCCATGAGACTCAAGAACTTATGTTGCACTTTTGTAGCCATAAACTCTTTGATTATTTTGGGCTGGTGTTCTTTACCTTTAACATTCACTAAATCTTGCTTTATAGTTGCAGATTTTTTGTGACTTTTTAGGCTCTATATGTATTAATCTGTCTACACCAGAAGGACTAGTTTGCACCTCAAATGCAGTGCTCCACATTTATTAAGGGTTTTAGACCATTTTTAGGCAGTTTTCCGATTTGTCCAAAAGGGGCATGGCCTTGCTTAAAGGGAGCATGGGCTCCCTGAAAATAGCCTGTGTGCCAGAAAATTCAATATTGAGGTGCAGCAAACTAATGGGAGGTGTAAAGTACAACCCGCCAGTCTTATCCTGCACCAGATGAATCCTCCAGCATCAGATACAGGGATAAACCTGTCTAGTCCTACTCTGCACTGGTCTAATGACTGACACATGAATACACCTCCCCCAATATATAATCACTTACACCTAATATATAGTGCTAATGAGGGGGTGGGGCTTATTCTGTCAAGTGACCTTGTTTGTTCCTATATATACCCTCTATAATCACTTGGATGTTGCTTGAGAGACGTTCACACTAAGCCCAAACATTGCAATTATATGGCATATATCCAGGGGTGTAAATAGGAGAGAAAGGGCCCCATAGCAGACTTTCGGAATGGGGCCCCACACCCACTCAGAATATATACATATTAGTATACTTATGGATTTATATACTCTTAGACACATAAACACATTTATGCCCAGATATATAAACTTGTACACTTATACAGATCTGCCCTAGTAGCTGCTGTCGTTCTGCTGTCCCCTGACATTTCTTATCTGAGCTGTGGATTCATGCTGTGTACTGTGGAAGATGTGCACTGTTATATACATGTTATGGTGTACAATGTGCAGTATAATATGTATATAATGGTGCACATCCTCCATTCTTTTGTGTGTCAGGTCGGATGATGGGGCCCCCTGACACTGCAGGCCTCAAAGCAGCTGCTATGGCTGCTACCACTGTAATTACGCCCCTTCATCTATCTATATGGCTATGTATCTATCTATTTATCTATCTATCTCTATCTATCATCTATTTATATTTAATATATATCTATTTATATTTATCTATCCATTATCTATGTATCTACCTCTCTCTCACATCTCTCTATCCAATCTATTACTCTCTTTTCACATGGCAGAGCTGTTACTTATTCAAGTTGTCAGTAGATAAAATAAACATAATTTCTTCAGCTGTTTGTCATTATTTTGGAATGTATTTCATGGCTGTTTGCATCAATCACAGTCTTGGCTGAGATGCAGATTTATGTGTCTTCATCTGTTTGGGTGAGATATAAAGAATAAATATCTCTATTAGTCACTACTCCATAGTAGGTGTGACTTATACGTCTGTTTTTCTCAACGATATTAAACAATATATTGGAAAACACCATAGATAGGTTTAAAAAAATCAACCATTTAAAAAAACAAAAAACAATCTAAGGATACTCACGACTGCTCCTCTTCATTCCGACCCGGTGCTGTCCTCCGCCTAAGCCTGACATGTTGGGATCACCTAGAAAAGAAACTTATAGTTAGCAGCCCGGAGCACAGGGACAAGATGTCTGGCGCTCCGGACTGCTATTTATGCACATCCCCCCCTCCCATACTGCCAGTATCGGAAAGGGAGGTTTCAAGGACATGTATAAATACGTCCTGCTAACTATAAGTTTTTTTTCTAGGCGAGGGGCTTTTTGTCCCTCTTTGTCTAGAACAAAAGTTGGCTGGTAAAAAAGTTGATTTGCTAATCTCATAACAGAAAAAGTGCTGATCTCTTCTGCCGCTCTGCCTGATTTATAAGTGACATCAGATCATGTGACTGCTACAGCCAATCCATAGCTCGCAACCATCCCGGATTCAGCGGGACAGTCACGTTTTTTTGCCGCTGTCCCGCCATCCCTGGGGGTTGGGAGAATGTCAGTCATAGCCCAGGAGAAGAGAAAGTGACTGCTGAGGGGGAACAAGGAAAGGTAAGTAACATGTTTTTTTTCTCTTTTATACCAGGGGACTACAATAAGAGGATGCTGGAGGACAGGAGGTGACAGGAGGAGGATAGAGTACAGGAGGCCACAGGAGGGGGGAAGGCTACAGGAGACCATTGGTGGAGGCTACAGTAGGCCACAGGAGGAAGCTGGAGGACAGGAGGCTACATGTAGAGGTTTGAGGACAAGAGGCCACAATATGAGGGTGGATAGAGGACACGGGGTAACAATATGAGGGAGGATGGAGGACAGGAGGCCACAATATGAGGGAGGATGGAGGACATGAGGCCACAATATGAGGGAGGATGGAGGACAGGAGGCCACAATATGAGGAGGATAGTGGAGGACAGGAGGCCGCAATATGATAATAATAATAATCATAATTCCTTTATTTATAAAGTGCCTACAGATTCTTCAGTGCTGCAATTCTGGTGCTTGTCAAATCAGCCCCTCTCCTCAATGCGACTCACAATCTAATCAACTTACCAGTATGCATTGGCGTGTGGGAGGAAGCCGGAGGACACCCACGCAAACACGGAGAGAACATGCAAACTCTTTGCAGATGTTGACCTGGATGGGACTTGAATCCACGACCCCAGCGCTGCAAGGCTGTAATGCTAACCAATATGAGGAGGATGGAGGACAGGAGGCCACAATATGAGGGGGTAGAGAACAGGTATCACACCATGTGAGGAGGGGTAGGAGTAAAGATAGTGTTGTGTATAAGTTTGGAGAGATAAACAAAAGTGAAAAACTAAATGTAAAGGGAGGATAAAATTAAAGAGGAGTTTTAAATGTTATTAGGGGGTATTGTACGGGTCTATAGGGGGTTGGAAACAGTAAGTTGGCATGTGGCGGCCATTAAGGTTGCCCTTTGCAAGTGGGGCAAAGGGCGTGGTTTAGAAAAAAGGAGGAGGGACTTTTTGTGGTACCCACCTTCCCTAAAGCCATAAATTCACGATAACAGAGAATAATACATTCAGGCCATGTTCACACGTGGCATTTTAGTTGCATGCATCATGGAAAATACATATAAAAGCACATGTGTTTTCTACAAAACTCATGTATTGAAATACAAGTGAAACACAAGGAAAACATGGCAGAAAGGTCATCATTCAGGCCCTGCTGCCCCCAGGGACATCCTGGAGGCTAAAGGACCTGTGATGATGTCATGATCACAAGGCCTGCAGAGAAAATCAATTGTACAGGGAGCAGAAGATGGCAGGAGGTGAGAGGTGATAGGGGGAAACATGGGGGTAACTGAATGAGGAGAGGGGCAAACATGAGGGGGGTGATTAAGTGAGAAAGGAGAGAACATGAGGGGCCTGACTGAAAGAGAAAGGGTTGTGTGAAAAGAGAGGGGCGAACATGGGGTGATCTGACTCTGTGATGGGGCAAACATGGGGCAGGAGAGGGGCAAACATGGGGAGCAGAGATGAGGTTGCACATAAACGTATTAGGGGAGATTTATCAGAAGTGTCTGAGGTAAAACTGTTCTAGTTGCCCATGGAAACCAATCAGAGCTCAGCTTAAATTTACCCACAGCTGTATATAAAATGAAAGCTGAGCTCTGATTGGTTTCCATGGACAAGTAGAACAGTTTTACCTCAGACATTTCTGATTGCCTCATGTTACTGCCCAAAACACCCTAACATCATGAACGTAATAAGGCTCCCCATTCGGTGAACTTTGTAATAGAATAAAAGATCTGAATCAAAACAATTGCTTAAAAGTGATCAAAAGGCTGTAAGAGTCCGCAGAAATATAAAATGTCATCTTGTCCCACAAAAACTGACAGATGCGTACAGCGTCGGACTGGCCCACCGGATTACCGGAGAAACCTCCGGTGGGCCCTAAGTACCGACGCTGACTTCAGAAGTGGAGTCGGGCTGCCGGGGCCACCGGGAGCTGGCGGACGCTGTTTCCGCCAGCACCTGATCACAGCTGGGAGTTGGACACTCCCCAGCAGGGCCGCTGGCAGAGACGCGCTGCGCACAACGATGTACGCAAGCGCCACCCCCGCCAGCATCAGAGCGCGGACGCCGCGGCTCTTGTGAGAAGGGCAGGAGCGTGCGGCACCTGACAGAAGCGCGTGCGCATAACAGCTTACACCCGGAGCCGGAGGTGAGTGGCAGCTCTCGGCCCTGTGATGGCATCATGGCAGCTCTGGGAGAGCCAGGGGGAAGGGGGCCTTGATGGCTGCTGTAGGGGGGGCTTTAATGGCTGCTGTAGGGGATGGATGGGGGGGCTTTAATGGCTGCTCTGGGGCAGGGGGGTCTTTAATGGCTGCTCTGGTAGAGGGGGGGCCCTTTGATGGCATCTCGGGGGCATTACTTTAATGTCTTATTTTATTTGTATGTTCCACAGAATCTGTAAAACGCTACGGAATTTGATGGTGCTATATAAACAAAGGTATGACTATAATGGGGGCAGGGGGGCCATGTGACTGTACTGTGGGAGAGCCCTGTGACCGTACTGGGTGAGAGGCCGTGTAACTGTACTGGCCTTGTGACTGTACTGGGGGGGGCCCCCTCAGACAATGTGCAGAATTACATGGGGGACACTTGTTTGTAGCATCTGCAAACTTGTGCAAACTTCTCTTGCTCTTGCTGTGAGCTCAGCGTTTTGCAGAATGTTTTGTAAATAGAAGGTGATGAAGTGTAAATAGAGTCTGCAGCTCCTGTCTGTAATGTATCTAATGTATCTATTATATGTACCAGTGTCTGCAGAGTATCTAATGTATCTATTATATGTTCTAGTGTCTGCAGTGTATCTAATGTATCTATTATATGTTCCAGTGTCTGGCTGAGCTCTGCTGCTAGAAATGAGCTGTTCTGCAAAGGGGCTCAGTGCTTTCTTCTCAGATAACGCCACCTTCGAGCTGGAGTGTTTTTGCGCCCGTTTTTGCGCCTAAATGCAAAAGTCGCACGTGATGAATATCATTAGGCGCAGCAAAACATCTGGAATTGAACGATAGATGAGGAAAGGTGGTTATTTTAGCTGCGCGGCTAATTTGACGTTTAATCGCAAAACGGACGCAAAAACGGTGCGCCTAAACGAAAAGGCGCAAAAACAACAGAAAAAACAAGTGATACATGTGGCCCTATGTATAAATATAAAATTTTGCCATGTATTATGGGGTAGCATGTTATATACTCACTATACTGGTAATATAAGGTTCCCCCTCAGTAATATTCCTCCTTTTCATTATTAATGTGTTCTACAGATGTTGCTCTTTCCTCAGAATTAAACATTTCCTTTTCAGACACTGATAGGTGACAAGTGAGTCATCATCCTTCTTGGCAGAACGCAGTTTGTCGCCTGGAGAGATAAGATTTTATGTCCTAAAATATATCAATTTAGGGAAGTGCTGGAGCCCGTACATGATGTTTCATATATATAATGACAGAACATCAGATAATCCAGGCATTTAGTGAGGATCCAAAATAATTGTGTGTCATTTAACAGTATGTTGTCCCCGCTGCTCTCACTTCAGTTCTGAATGAAGAAGCAGCTCTCTCCTACTCTCCCAGCAGGAAGTCACAGCAACTTAGGTACAGACCCGCTTCTTACGCCATACAACAAATTAGCTGCACTTAAAGGACATCTACCATCAGGATTATGGATTATAAACCAAGAACACTTACATGCTGGTGTGTTCCCCCTTTGTCAGGATCCGCTCTTTTTTAAGCTTTTTATGCCTTCGATTTTACAAAAATAGACTTCAAAATGAGCCTGAGGGGCTCCATGCTTCATGCTTCAGTTAATGGAGCCAGAGCCCCGCAGGCTAGTTTTCATCATTATCAAAGCATATTTTCTTATAAATCAAGGGCATAAGAATTTAAAAGAAGAGCACATCCGGATAAAGGGGGCCCTCACCAGCATGTAAGTGTATTTGGTTTATAATCCATGATCCTGATGATAGATTTCCTTTAAAGAGAATCTGTCTCTTTCCTCTACACTTTTTCATTTACAGGTGCTGCGATGCTCTGCACCCTTCCCCGAGGTCAGTTTTTTACAGAAACCCTGGACTCATGGGCTCAGAGGGTGCACAGAAACAGAGAGAGCGGTGAACGGGACCTCCAGTGAGGCACAACACTCGCTCAAAACCCTGACTGTCCGAGGGAACCTTTTTACGAGCCGCAATGAATCCGAGGCCTATGAGCATGGTAGAACTGCTAGCACTCCCTGATCCGAAATAAGATTACACTGGGCAACAAAGCAGCACAGGATCAGGTAGCTGAAACACATAGAGAGGTGGTACAGGTGCCATTAGAGCTGACTGCGCCCCCATCAAGTTTGGAGACCAAACTCGGCTCCATTTCTACAATGTTTCTACTAGGAGTTCAGCATGTCTCCCATCCCAATTTCCTAGGACAGATTGAGACCCATGTGGGCTTCCGTCTCTTTCCCCCAATCTACGAAACGGAACCGATACACAGTTATAACGTACTATAACAATACATTGCAAATGAGACTATTACCCTACAGGACCAGTACCAATAATAATAACATAACCATAGAATAGGAGCTTATCCTTAGTTTTTTTTAGGATAGGTTATCAATATTTTTTGCTCGGAAAACTCCTTCCTCTTCAAAGGACAAGAGGCACTCTAGGAGATAGTAGTCTGGAATACAGCTTGCTACTGTATGTCGTTGCCACCCCAGGTCATTAGCTCCCATGGGTGCAGGGCTTATAGTTTTCTATTTCCAAAATTAGATGTTGCCCGATATCCATCCAGATATTACAGTCTCAAATTTGGTCCTGATTCTCCGGGTTATTTCATGTACAAAAGGTTAGGAGGGGACTCGGTTCTCACTCCCTCATTCAGACCTCTCCAGTGTTGCAGGATTCTATATTTTGGCCGGAACATGGGGGATTATTCTCACGCCACATCCAGTTCAGTCACATTTCTTAGGCCGCTCCGATTACACATCATGTTCGGTCACCCAAATACTGCCTGGCAAGCAGATGACCAAGCGTCTACCACCCAAATACAGAAAACACTGGAAGCCGGAGCCTCTGATGGGGGTTGTGCCAATGGGGCAGTACTATACCAGTCCAGCCTGACATATTATTGGTTCAGTTCCTGGCAGCAGGCATGGGGCATGTATGACATGAGACGCCCCACTTTACCACCCTCGCACCCCTCCCTGACCACCTGAGGTAGGAGAAATGGTCAAAAACAGAAAATCGGCACACAATCCCTGATAAATCGAAGCTATAATGGTTACAGCCTGAAACATGTATGATAGTTTATACATCCAGGAGATGCACTTCTTGTTGTAAGCATTTAAGATTTTCTGTCTAATAGACTCTGATAATTCAAATTATAAAAACATTAAAGTTCCTTCGGGACATAAGTATTTAATTGCAGTCGGGTCTTCGGTTTTGGAGAGATTCACTACTCCCGTAGACTGGATTGGAAGGAGAAGTAGGGCGGAGTAACATATAGAGAAGGTTGTATGCATATAGACAGTTTTTAATCAGTCTTTAGCCCACTGTAAGACAATGTACATTATAGCTCAATCACCATGTGCTCCATTATCAGGGTGAGAAGGAGGGAAGACAAAGGGCACCCCTGACTAGGACCATTAAGGATATGAAGGATACCATTGGTCTGGACCTTCGCTTATGGATGGTGGTTAAAGGGGTTATCCGGGTTTAAAAAAATTTTTATGTCCGGGCTGGGGACGGCTAGTTAAACATAATAAACATGGACTTACCACCTCCGGTGCTGCCGATGTCCCGCGCCGCGGCCGGTCTTCTCTGTGCGGCGGTTTCATTACACCGGCGCACAGGGAGCTTCCGGCCGACTGGAAGCTTCCTGTGCGCGGCTTCCGTGCCCCTGTAAACAAACAGGGGCACGGATCGAAGGGACCGCGGCGCGGGACATCAGCAGCGCCGGAGGAGGTAAGTCCATGTTTATTATGTTTAACTAGCCCTCCCCAGCCCGGCCATAAAAAATTTTTTAAACCCGGATAACCCCTTTAAGGGACATATTTTTCCCAGGAATGAGGTCCCAACCCAATTAGTTGTAATTTTGCCTACAGAAATCCCCAGTGTACACGATTTTTCATCATCGTCCACAAACACATTGGGATCCTTAACTTTTTAGCTTTGCCCCTCGGGATTAACTTCTTATTAGTATTGTCCTGTGCCTCCAAAACCCACCTGATCAATGTGGACCAGAAAGGGAATAATGGGCCGAGATGGGTAGCGCAAACTTTTACTGTATTGTGTTGGTTACCGGTATAATGTGCCATGTACCTTTCCATTAATATTATTCACATGTTTGCTTCTATATAGGTGATATGTCATCTAGCAGAGAGATGACCGTAAAATCCTGACCTGTGAAGGACGTCCGCAGTGACCGCCGCTCTGTAGACCCCAAGACAGGAGAGAAACTTTGCAGGTCTGCCGCGTCATCTCCGAACAACAGCTGCAAAAACAGCGGCTTCACTTTCCATCGGAACTTGGGTTAGGAAGTCTACCTGGTGACACTCTTTCTGTAAAGAGAAAGTCGCAATCGAAAGCGTGCACTAGCTAATTGACACATTGGGGCAAATTTACTTACCCGGTCCTGTCGGGATCCCCAATTCAGACGGTCCGACGAAGATGAAGTCCAGCACAATTCACGAAGCTCGTGCGCCCTAGTTCCTGCATCTGTCGCTTCCCCACGGAGGTCCACCATCTTCTTTCCAGTGCGTGTAAGTGCGTGTCCCGAATCCGTTGGGTTGTCTGATGGCCTGAGATTTGTGTCGCGTGCAAGCCAGCGCCGATGCACCAAAATCCGATCATGTGCGACACAATCCCCTGTTAAATGCGATGCAAAACGGAAATCGTCAGGAAACCCGCCGAAAATGCGCTCCGCGGACCCTTAGTAAATGAGCCTCATTATGTGGCTGTGTTCTAGTAGAGCGCCAAATCCTCCACTTCTCCCATGGAAGCTCAAATCTCATCCATAACCTGACCATCTTCCATACCAATAACTTTTGTCCATTAGAGCTGGCCGATAGAGAGACCGGATTTCATCCAAAACAACTTACATTGTCTTGACACTGCCATCACAAAATTCATCACGGCAGAATTGGTCTGTGGCATAGACTTCCTTCGGAAGACAAGGAATTCTCCAACGTGACCTGAAGCGACGTTAACATACTCCTGACCACCGAAGGTCACCTAAATATCAGAGACTTTGGCCTCGATTTCACCAGGGCATGCAATGGTAGAAAGAGATGTTGCTGAGATAAAGCACAATATTCAGCCCCTGAAATGGTCCGTGCCTTGAATCATGGAAGAGGAGTTGTCTACTTTGGTGTGATCATCTACAGATGACTGCACAGATGGTTTATCCTCTAGTAGACCACTATCTAAGAGTCCTGACCAAATCGGCATCTTAGTGTAAGAACCAGATAGACCACTAAGAGTCCTGACCAAATTGGCATTCCAGTGTAAGAACCAGCGCTTAGGAGTCAAAGGAGACATCTGGGCACATCACAATAAGATACCATCCATAGACACCCTTCGGACTTGACCTGAAAGAAGATCATAAAATGTCTAAACATTCTAAAAATCTATGGAGAATGTATGGTCACAACAACCTGTATGCGGACAGGTTAGAGCTCTCATTCATTGCATATCTAAGGTCTGGATGTTAATGTAAAGGGAACCCATATTAATATCATGTAATGATGGCTTCACATCTGGACTTGTACTGGGCGCTCTGCATATTTGGGCTCCTGGAGGTTCCACAGTGTTAAAACACTAAGAGGTAATCAGAGATTTGGGGCGTCTTGCTTATGTTACTGAGATATCTTCCAACAGCAATGATGAAAGTGGGGGCAATGCATATCATTTTTCATTATAGGTATCTCAGTTTGTATGCATCTGTACTGTGTATATATGATTGTGTATGTGTATAATGTGTACATATGTATTATATACTGTATACATGCTTGTGTATAGGTGTGTAATGTGTACATATGTATGGGTGCAGGGCTTATAGTTTTCTATTTCCAAAATTAGATGTTGCCTGATATCCATCCAGATATTACAGTCTCAAATTTGGTCCTGATTCTCTGGGTTATTTCATGTACAAAAGGTTAGGAGGGGACTCGGTTCTCACTCCCTCATTCAGACCTCTCCAGTGTTGCAGGATTCTATATTTTGGCCGGAACATGGGGGATTATTCTCACGCCACATCCAGTTCAGTCACATTTCTTAGGCCGCTCCGATTACACATCATGTTCGGTCACCCAAATACTGCCTGGCAAGCAGATGACCAAGCGTCTACCACCCAAATACAGAAAACACTGGAAGCCGGAGCCTCTGATGGGGGTTGTGCCAATGGGGCAGTACTATACCAGTCCAGCCTGACATATTATTGGTTCAGTTCCTGGCAGCAGGCATGGGGCATGTATGACATGAGACGCCCCACTTTACCACCCTCGCACCCCTCCCTGACCACCTGAGGTAGGAGAAATGGTCAAAAACAGAAAATCGGCACACAATCCCTGATAAATCGAAGCTATAATGGTTACAGCCTGAAACATGTATGATAGTTTATACATCCAGGAGATGCACTTCTTGTTGTAAGCATTTAAGATTTTCTGTCTAATAGACTCTGATAATTCAAATTATAAAAACATTAAAGTTCCTTCGGGACATAAGTATTTAATTGCAGTCGGGTCTTCGGTTTTGGAGAGATTCACTACTCCCGTAGACTGGATTGGAAGGAGAAGTAGGGCGGAGTAACATATAGAGAAGGTTGTATGCATATAGACAGTTTTTAATCAGTCTTTAGCCCACTGTAAGACAATGTACATTATAGCTCAATCACCATGTGCTCCATTATCAGGGTGAGAAGGAGGGAAGACAAAGGGCACCCCTGACTAGGACCATTAAGGATATGAAGGATACCATTGGTCTGGACCTTCGCTTATGGATGGTGGTTAAAGGGGTTATCCGGGTTTAAAAAAATTTTTATGTCCGGGCTGGGGACGGCTAGTTAAACATAATAAACATGGACTTACCACCTCCGGTGCTGCCGATGTCCCGCGCCGCGGCCGGTCTTCTCTGTGCGGCGGTTTCATTACACCGGCGCACAGGGAGCTTCCGGCCGACTGGAAGCTTCCTGTGCGCGGCTTCCGTGCCCCTGTAAACAAACAGGGGCACGGATCGAAGGGACCGCGGCGCGGGACATCAGCAGCGCCGGAGGAGGTAAGTCCATGTTTATTATGTTTAACTAGCCCTCCCCAGCCCGGCCATAAAAAATTTTTTAAACCCGGATAACCCCTTTAAGGGACATATTTTTCCCAGGAATGAGGTCCCAACCCAATTAGTTGTAATTTTGCCTACAGAAATCCCCAGTGTACACGATTTTTCATCATCGTCCACAAACACATTGGGATCCTTAACTTTTTAGCTTTGCCCCTCGGGATTAACTTCTTATTAGTATTGTCCTGTGCCTCCAAAACCCACCTGATCAATGTGGACCAGAAAGGGAATAATGGGCCGAGATGGGTAGCGCAAACTTTTACTGTATTGTGTTGGTTACCGGTATAATGTGCCATGTACCTTTCCATTAATATTATTCACATGTTTGCTTCTATATAGGTGATATGTCATCTAGCAGAGAGATGACCGTAAAATCCTGACCTGTGAAGGACGTCCGCAGTGACCGCCGCTCTGTAGACCCCAAGACAGGAGAGAAACTTTGCAGGTCTGCCGCGTCATCTCCGAACAACAGCTGCAAAAACAGCGGCTTCACTTTCCATCGGAACTTGGGTTAGGAAGTCTACCTGGTGACACTCTTTCTGTAAAGAGAAAGTCGCAATCGAAAGCGTGCACTAGCTAATTGACACATTGGGGCAAATTTACTTACCCGGTCCTGTCGGGATCCCCAATTCAGACGGTCCGACGAAGATGAAGTCCAGCACAATTCACGAAGCTCGTGCGCCCTAGTTCCTGCATCTGTCGCTTCCCCACGGAGGTCCACCATCTTCTTTCCAGTGCGTGTAAGTGCGTGTCCCGAATCCGTTGGGTTGTCTGATGGCCTGAGATTTGTGTCGCGTGCAAGCCAGCGCCGATGCACCAAAATCCGATCATGTGCGACACAATCCCCTGTTAAATGCGATGCAAAACGGAAATCGTCAGGAAACCCGCCGAAAATGCGCTCCGCGGACCCTTAGTAAATGAGCCTCATTATGTGGCTGTGTTCTAGTAGAGCGCCAAATCCTCCACTTCTCCCATGGAAGCTCAAATCTCATCCATAACCTGACCATCTTCCATACCAATAACTTTTGTCCATTAGAGCTGGCCGATAGAGAGACCGGATTTCATCCAAAACAACTTACATTGTCTTGACACTGCCATCACAAAATTCATCACGGCAGAATTGGTCTGTGGCATAGACTTCCTTCGGAAGACAAGGAATTCTCCAACGTGACCTGAAGCGACGTTAACATACTCCTGACCACCGAAGGTCACCTAAATATCAGAGACTTTGGCCTCGATTTCACCAGGGCATGCAATGGTAGAAAGAGATGTTGCTGAGATAAAGCACAATATTCAGCCCCTGAAATGGTCCGTGCCTTGAATCATGGAAGAGGAGTTGTCTACTTTGGTGTGATCATCTACAGATGACTGCACAGATGGTTTATCCTCTAGTAGACCACTATCTAAGAGTCCTGACCAAATCGGCATCTTAGTGTAAGAACCAGATAGACCACTAAGAGTCCTGACCAAATTGGCATTCCAGTGTAAGAACCAGCGCTTAGGAGTCAAAGGAGACATCTGGGCACATCACAATAAGATACCATCCATAGACACCCTTCGGACTTGACCTGAAAGAAGATCATAAAATGTCTAAACATTCTAAAAATCTATGGAGAATGTATGGTCACAACAACCTGTATGCGGACAGGTTAGAGCTCTCATTCATTGCATATCTAAGGTCTGGATGTTAATGTAAAGGGAACCCATATTAATATCATGTAATGATGGCTTCACATCTGGACTTGTACTGGGCGCTCTGCATATTTGGGCTCCTGGAGGTTCCACAGTGTTAAAACACTAAGAGGTAATCAGAGATTTGGGGCGTCTTGCTTATGTTACTGAGATATCTTCCAACAGCAATGATGAAAGTGGGGGCAATGCATATCATTTTTCATTATAGGTATCTCAGTTTGTATGCATCTGTACTGTGTATATATGATTGTGTATGTGTATAATGTGTACATATGTATTATATACTGTATACATGCTTGTGTATAGGTGTGTAATGTGTACATATGTATATGTATTATTACTGTCTTCATGTTGTGTATAGGTTCGTAATTTGTACATATGTATTATACTGTAACATGCCTTGTGTATAGGTGGGTAATGTGTACATATGTAGTATTATAACTTATACCTGCTTGTGTATAGGGTGTGTTACTGTGTACATGTATTGTATCCTAGTACGACTGCTTTGTATAGGTGTGTATGTGACAATAATTACTTGTATCGTATACCACTGCTTGTTGTTAGTCTGTGTAATGTGTATGTATGATCTATCATGCTATATGCTGGTTGTATATGTGTGTAATGTGTTGTATTATAGACTGATGTAAGGTGCTGTGTAATTGCATGTGTGTGTGTGGTGGTGTTGTGTTATATATACATAATTTTTATATTTATCTTTAATATTTTAATGTTCTGTCAGCATGTTTTATGTACTAGAAGTACCCCTTTAAGGCTGCCATAAAATAATACACACGAACGTGTGAAACCCTTGATATCTTCAGGCATAAGTCAGGGAAGGACAAGATGGGCAGTACAAGGTTCCTTAATCCATATGGTAACACTCACACATGTGGCCAGCCTAAAGAATTCCCCTAACAATCCGTTTTGTGACATATTTTGGCAGAACAGGAATCCCGCTAAAGTACAGAAACACGAGGGGAAGCACAACCCCGGATCTTTCTTTTGTCCCTCTTATTCTGGATGGTCTCTTATGCGCCACGTGCTGCCGTCAAGGGAAACAAGAGGAGAATGTACACACGGCGCGGGGGACCAGTACTAGTAATGATGTTCACAACCTCATGGACAAATGTGCCCAAACATCAGGGGTTTTCTATGTTTACCACTCTCTACATGCATGATGTACACTGACCCCAGGCCAGAACCACGAGGGGGCCTGCACCAATGTCTGGGAAGGGAAATACCACCCCATAATGTAGCATCATAACACACATCATACAGTGCCTCAATGATACCCCATAACTATATACCCCTCATTATGCCCCCATACACTGATATACACCAGCCAGTAATACCCCCCACCCACTATATACCATCTCAATAATGCCCCCATACCCTATATATCACCTCAATAATGCCCCCATACACATCTACCATCTCGTGACGCCCTCATAAAACTATATATACCACCCCGTAATTGCCCATACACGATATAACCGGCCCACTCATTGCCCCATACACGTATAGCTCACTCAGTAATGCCCCCATACCACTATATTCCACCGGCATACTGCCCCCATACACTTTAACCACCTCAGTATGCCACCCTACACTATATACCACCTACATAATGCCCCCATACACTATATAACCACCGCCCAGCCTCATAGTTCCCCCCCCACTATCTACCCTTTAAAACACCTCATATGCCCCCTACCTAGTACATAACCACCTCATAATGCCACTAACCTATTACCAACTCATACTACCACCTTACACTTATAATACCGGACCTCAATCTACCACCCGTACACTATATACCACCTCAGACTACCAACCACCGACCCTATATACGCACCTCAATAATTACCACCGTACCTAATACCACCTCAATAATTCCCCCTACCTATATACCACCTCAAGTAATGCCCCATACACTAATATAAACCAACTACAATAATTTCCCCCGTACCTATAATACCAGCACGTGAGAAGAAGAAAGAACAATGACCTCACCGTTCTTGGCCCCCATACACTTCTCTCCCACCTCAGTAATGCCCCCATACACTATAACCACCTCATTACGTACCACCGTACACTATATACCACCTCAATAATACCACCGTACCTATATACCCCCTCCATAATTCCCCCTACACACTATATACCACCTCAGTAATACCACCGTACACTATATACCACCTCAATAATACCACCGTACACTATATACCACCTCAATAATTCCCCCTACACTATATACCACACCACTCAAATCCACCCATACACTATATACCACCTCCATAATTCCCCCATACACTATATACCACCTTAATAATTCCCCGACCACTATATACCCCTCATATGCCCCCCATACACTATATACCATATATCCACCCAATAATGCCCCCATCCACTATATAACCACCTCATAATGCCCCCTACACTATCTACCACTCATCATACACCGTACCCTATATCCACCTCAATAATTCCCCCATAACCCCTTATACCACCTCAAATAACCACCGTACCCATATACTCACTCATAATCCCCCATACCTATATCCAACCTCAATATGCCCCATAACCACTATTATACCACCTCAATAATGCCCCTACACTAGTTACCCTAAACGCTCAATAATACCACCGTACAACTATATACCACCCTCATAATACCACCGTACACTATGCGAAACACACCTCATAATTCCCCGACACTAATCATACCACCTCAATAAGACCCACACCGTACACTACTATACCCCCGCCGCATGGCCCCCATACACTATATACCCACCTCAAGCATTCCCCCCTACACTATATCCGACGCTCATAATACCACCGTACCCTGATCTAACCACGTCAGTAATTCCCCCATACACACTATCTACCACCTCGATAATACCACCCTGCAGTACACTATATAAGCCACCTCAATATTCCCCCGACATATATACCACGCTCAGTATACCACGTACACTAGATAACATACCAGCCTAAACAATAATTTCCCCTACACTATATACCAACCTCAGTATGCCCCATAAAAACACTATAATAACCCACCGTCAAATTTCCCCCAACACTATATACCACCTTATATTCCCCCCTACCACATATACCACCTCAGTATAGAGCCCCTACACTATATAACCACCTCAATAATGCCCCATCCACTATAAATACTCACCTCAGAATCCACCGTAGACACTAGTACCACCCTCATAATTCCCCGGATACACTATATACGCAACTCATAAATACCACACCGTAACACAGATATACCACCTCAGTAAGCCCCCATACCCTATATACCACTCATAATGCCCCCCATACACTATTACTTCCACCCAAT